>JAXQQM020070528.1:0-24831 GCA_034641835.2 Pinus albicaulis
AGTTATGAAGACTTAAAATCTTATGACACTAGCATAATACATCATAAAATACCCATAAAAGAAGACAAAAAACCTTTCAAACAGAAACTTAGGAGAATAAATCATGTTATTTTACCTTTGATTGAAAAAAGAGGTTAAGAGGATGTATGAAGCCCAGACTATAGCACCTATCAAATATTCTGATTGGGTATCAAACTTAGTTCCCACTAGAAAGAAAACAATGGAAATTCGACTTCGTGTTGATTTTCCGAATTTAAATAAGGTTTCCCTAAAATATAACTACCTTGTCCCCAATATGGATCATATTTTACAGAGGGTGGTTGGTTCATCCAGAATTTCATTGCTTGATGGATTCTCTAGGTATAACCAGATCTTAGTTAAAAAAGAAGACCAACCAAAGACTAAATTTACTACACCATGGGGTACTTTCATGTATTTGAAAATGCCTTTGGGATTAATGAATGTAGGAGACACATTCCAAAGAGCTATGTACATAGATTTTTCCAAAGAAATTCATGATTTTCTTGTAATTTATCTAGATGATATAACTATATTTTCAAAAACTAACAATGAACATCTAGATTATCTAAGACAAGTGTTTATTAAATGCAGGAAATGGTATTTCTTTGAACCCCAAAAAGACTCTCTTTGGACTTGAAGAAGGTAAAATATTAGGACATATCATATCAAAAGAGAAAATTAGGATAGACTCAGCTAGAATAGAGGCCATTTTGAACATAAGCCATCCTAGGAATATTAAGGATTTGCAAGATTTCTTAGGTAAAATAATTTTTTTCAGAAGATTCATTTCAAACTTAGCAAAATTAATTAGAGAACTGAATAAAATGTTGAAAAAATACTCAGCACTTAAATGGACAGTAGAGGCCAAACAAACCTTTGAATCAACCAAACAAGTCGTTACAAAAACACCAGTCCTAATAAGTCCCGATTTCAAAAAAGATTTTATTATTTTTTATTTTCCTTCAGAACATACTATTGTTGCAGTCTTACTACAGAAGAATGATCAGGGCTATTAACATCCCATTGCTTTTTTCAACAAATCACTAAGAGATGCTACATTGAAATACAACATGATGGAAAAGCAGGCAGTAACTTTAGTGAAGGACATCAAATACTTTAGAGTGTACATCTTGTATTCACACATCATATCTTATGTTCCAAATTTACTAGGGAAGGACATTCTGACTTAGAATGGACCTGATGGTAAGAGAGGCAAATGGATTGCCACCATTTTGTAATATGACATGGAAATTAAGCCCACCAAACTCATTAAAGGCCAGGGTTTAGCCAAAATTATGGCTGAATCAAAATGTTAGGCCTTAGATATAGATTTTATCTCCCAATTAGAAGATCACGAAGAGATGACAACTCAACAGATCAGTGAAGCTTTTTCAGATCCACCATGGTATGCAGATATCATATTTGTATTACTAAATTTACAAGCTCCTCCTGGATTGTCAAGAACTAAAGATAGATTTTTAAATTTAAAGGAAGAAATTTTGTATCATAGATAATACTCTATTTTAGAAAGATCATGATGGAATTTTATTGAATTGTTTACATAAATTTGAAGCTGATAAAGTTCTGGAAGAGTTTCATGTAGGTGACTGTGGAGGACAACTTTATTGGAAGTCAACTACAGATAAAATATTGAGGGCTAGTTTTTAATGGTCCATTCTCTTTGAAGATGTAAGAAAGTATGTGACAACCTGTCACAAATTTCAAATATTTGAAGGGAATAAAAAACTACTACCTTTACCCCTTAAACCCATCTGCACATAAATGCTTTTTCAGCAATGGGGTCTTAACTTCATTGGTGAAATTCACCCTCCCTCCTCTACCCAGCACAAATGGATTTTTACAACCACAGACTATTTCACCAAGTGGATATAATTCATTCCTTCTAGGCAAGCCACTGATTTAGTCATAATCTAATTTTTAGAAAACAACATGTTGTCTAGATTTGGATTCCGCCAAAAGCTCATTACTAACAATGCAGCTACTTTCAATTCTAAGAAAATGATTGACTTTTGTAAAAAATACCACATTACCCTTGGCCATTCCACTGCCTATTACCCTCAAGGTAATGGTATTGCATAATCCTCCAATAAAAGCCTTGTTAAGATCATCAAGAAACTACTAGAAGAAAATAAAAAGACCTGGCACAAAAGTTTAGTTAATGCCTTATGGGCAGACATAATCACCACAAAGAATTCAATTGGTACATCCCCTTATCAGCGTGTATATGGGATGGATGCCATTTTTCCATCCTCTTTAGGAGTACCAGTGATGAAAATGATCCAAGAACTGCAAGTAGAAACTAATGATATCCAAAGAAGGATAAATCAGACTATACTCTTGCAGCAAACTAGGGAAGAAGTATATGTCAAATTACAAGTTGTACAAGATAATATTAAAAATATATTTGATAAAAATACTAAGGAAGATGATTTTTACATAGGTGAAAAATTTCTTCAGTGGGATTCTAAGAGAGAAGAGAAAGGTAAACATGGTAAATTTGATTTCCTATGGAAAGGTCCTTATGTCATTTATGGTTACAGTCGTAACAATGAATTCTTTTTGAAGGAGTTGGATGGATCAGATCTTCTAGGTGGACCTTTCAATGGTAGGATGTTGAAGCATTACTATTCCCTAGAATAACAAGAGTTCACTTTTCTTACTTTGCTCATTGTACATAACATTGCAGAGTTTAAATTGGATTGGATGTTTTTCTTGCAAAGTAGAAGCTCGGAGAGAAGGCCCTAAGCTTTGAAATACAAAATATCATATGTATGAATAATGTAGAGCTCAGAAAATAGTTTCAAGGCAAGAACAGTCAAAATTCAAAGGCTACTGATCTTAAAGTTCTTGACATTTCACCAGTAAATGTCATCCCCATGTGGAGCCACTGTTAGGGTCCTATAATAATAGGATTCATAATTTTGAATTGAGTTTGATTAAGTCTTGTAATATGTACATAATTTTCTTTATGCAAAATGGTTTTCTCATATTAGAAAATCAAAAAATGTAAAGAGGGTAACATTTCTAAAAGAAAAATCAAAGGACTGAAAGAAAAAAGATCAAAAAGAATAAAAAAAATGAACCCCAACAAAAAAAGAGATAAAATAGATCATGAAAGTTATGCAAATTTAAATGCCACTACTATTTATTTTACTTTGAAAAATAAATATTGCGTGCAACTTGTAAAAAATGCCACAATCCATGAAGGTCAAACTGCTTAATCTTGACCTTTCATGCTTTAAATTTTATGTTGATAGATAGAGAATACAGATCTAGCTAAATTGTTTAATCTTGGCAGATCAGTAGTTAGGTAGAGAATAATAAGGAGCTCAATAGTTTAATTTGAGCCCTTGGAAGAAATAAGGATATAATTAGATAGTTTACTATTAAAAGAAAAATAATAAGGTCTTCAAGCTTAAATGCACCCAAAGAAATGAAGAAAAAATGTTAGGGTAGTTGATGGGTAGGTAAAAGCAATTTTCACAAGGCATGGATAGCAGAAAATTGGTCATTTAATTTACTAACTTCCTTTCAAAATAATTCCCCTTTTAAAAATACCTTTTCCCCTTCATTTTAACTCTTTTCCCCATTAGTCACTCATTTTTCCTTACAAAACCCCTTTTCCTAAGTTAAAATGAAAATTTTCCTTTGGAAAAGTAAAAAAATCTTTATTAATTTCCTTTTATTCATAAAACCCCTAAAATACACTTATCCTAAGTATAAATGATTAAAATAATAAATCGGGCCCCACTGCTAAAAAATCACTCGATGTTATTTTAAAATCCTTCCTTATTTTTTTTTATCTCCTGCATCAAATTTCATTTTAGCATTAGTTTAAAGCTAACCATTATGTATTAAATCCTTTACATTTCATTATCGCATATTAAAATAATTCCCGCATATATATTATCCCCAAAACCCTTATTTATTTATAAAGTATAGTTTAATTCCCCCACGTTTGATTTATATTTGGGCCCAGTTATTATTTCCCACCTATTACAAAGCCCGACCTGTTATAATATCAAACCAATGCATTTATTACACATAACCTGCATTGACATTATCCCAGGCTCCATGCCTATCTAATCCCCAACACTCCATCGCATTCACTCAATTGTTAGATCTTAATCAATCAGATCTGATGGCCCATATCTCCTATCGCATCCTCGAAAAGCAATTCGTTAACTACCCTAAGACCTTGCGAAATGTGCGATTTATGGAGCTACGCTCCCTGCTACATGGCCAATTTATATTCGATCACATCCTTAGAAACTTTACTTCCTACCACCTTTCGCTCATGCGAAAACCGCTCATTGCGAAAACTACCTTCCCATGTGAATTAACCCCGTGCATTCAATGTTAAAATATTTTTGGTTGAAAACCCATATAGTCGCCCTTTTGTGCCTTTTTCACCACTTTCTGTTATCATTTGCACAAAAGGAGCTATTACCGACCTAAAGAATTTCTGTTGATCTAATTTTAAGCCTTTTTTACTAGAAATCAACATCATTTTCTGATATAGCCAGTGCAGAACATGATTTGAAGTAGTATAAATACCCCTGAAGCCTTAGAGAACCTCCATTGCCTGAGAAACCTTTTGCAAACTTAAAAATATTCATTTTATATAGGTATTATTGGAGGAAAAGACTTGTACTTAATCTAAAGAAAAATCAATAAGTAATGGAATTATTTAGGAGCCTCTGCGGACCTGAATAAAGCCTTCATGCCTTCCAATCCTCTTCTGTAGACACTAGGCATCCTTTTGCAGAATTATGAGGTCATAAGACTGGTTTTAATCACAGAGAATATAATTTGAGCAGTTTAAACGTTTTGCAGACCATAGATAAGCCCTTGTTTCATCGTAAATCAATCTGCAAACTGTAATTATATTTCTGAGGTGCTCCTAAAGGCCTAAATCAGTTTTTTCTAAGTCAGAGATTAATCAATTAATTTAAATCAAACAAAAGATGGCTTCCAAAAGCATTGTATCTATCAATCCTCTGCAACCTTGAGTCATAAATGTAGAACACACTCCTTTAGAATATAGAGACTTTAATATTAATGACACAATCACTGAATTTAATCTTCTTGAGCTCCGCTGTTGGAGCCATGACAAATCCATAGATCAGGCTGATGAGGTTTTCATTTTGGAGTCTAATTTGTAAAATTATATTATCCCATAGACTTCAGTGCCCAGAAGTGATTAGACTCTGTCAATATTGATATTTCCCTTACCAGAGAGCCCTAATAAACCCTGAAAAAGAAATTATGTTTAATATTACAGCTGAGTCAATCAATCAAATCCTCCAGATCGAACCTAGACCAAATGAAACCCCTTTGTCCATTGAGACTCTTACACAGCTATACCTGAATGTGGACTTCCCCAAGAGGTTCTAGATATTCCAAACTTTCATGCCTTCATTTGTAGAAAATTCCAAGACAAATCCTCCTTACCAATCTGTAATATTTTCTAAGAGAACTAGGCATATCATCACTATGTTATCTTGCATTTTGGGTTATTTCACAAATGAGCATGTTGATGATGCAGTCTTAAGTTTCCTATCTACTTCCACACTTGGTCAGCCTCTTTCTACCATTTTAAATTTTTCCCTGTACCTTGCCGACTCAATTCATGAACAACTTATTAAAATGGCTAAAGAAGGTGTTTTCATATGGAACTATTCTTACCCCATTTTTAAACCTTCTAGAATTTCATAACAACATAAGAGTTGTAGGAAGAGAGACCTATGATCCTATGAATGTATTGGGCATGGATCTAATATTTTCGATCCAACCACAACAAACCTCCATGGAGTCGGTTAATTAATAATTCATCACATCGCATGACTTCTCCTCTGGTGAAAAAGCCATATAATTCACATAGAATCAACAAGGAAGATTGTTTCAATGAGAAGAAATCAATTTTTATTTTGAGGGTATAACAGGAAGTGGGTATATCATTTGGCTCCATGAATAATTCTCTATGGAGCGAAGGGAAGAGAACATGGTCTGAGAGGTCATTATCGACTAGGGTAGCTTTATCATATTTTCCAAGGAGATCATCGGTGGTATGAATACAAGAGTTGAAAGGGAAAAGGGACACATTATTTTTAGATGGGAAACCTATGGTAGTAGGGCGACAACTGTAAATAAAGTGAGCAGGGTGATGACAACAAAGCAAAGATGCAACGAAGGTCAACACATAAGCCATGGTGAAAATATTGTGAAAATATTAGGTGGAATGATATGCAAAGGATAATTAATGAGGTTTATATAGGAATACATGAAACACATTTAAATTACTTAGTTGTTATGCAATAGGTTCGAACTAGACCCAAAATCCCGCATGATTATGAAAAAACCGTCAAATTTCCTTGATAACTTAATTGAATGACAACCAAATTCAATAATTAATGGAATATCCTATATAAATACAAGAAAATCAGATCATGGAATGACTAGGAAAATAATGGACTTAATGACTTAAAATACATGTATTAATGGTAAATGACGACACATGACAAGACTTCACCAACCACAATCACTTGTAGAGGGTCACAACCTAAGGCTTTATTGACATGAGAAACAAAATATACCAACTTTTACTAAAGATAATGTAAAAATAGATCGACTCTAGCTAAAAAATTACTCAACTTTCATAAAACCTAACTAATACTCCTGTTGATGGCGCTAGACCCACCAACATTCAGGGGATCTCCATGGTATGAAGTCCAATTATAACTAACACAATTTTTTGTAGGATTCCCATCCTGAATGAAGGGTCGATTTTCGAGTTATTAAAGATATGCCTTGCCTCTAGTTGTCAGCAGGAGGGATGAGTGAAAATGTACTTTCAAAAAGTAATGAGGGTGTGTCTGGTGAGTGTTCAATCGAAAGTGTGTCAAGGTTATTCTACTACAGGGGGAGAGAAATAAGTGCACCTCTAAGAGATAGGTAATAGTACTACCCAAGAAGAAACACACCTAAACCGAAAGGGTCAATTTAGCATCCAACGTAATAGTTCACATGGATGTGAAGATCATTACAACCAACCAATAGGAAAGGTCTTCCTAATTTCTTGCGGAATAGTCCACAAGGATGGGACAAAAATAGCAACCATTAAAACACATTCTCAATAATATAAGTACTAAAATAATCAAAATAGTTTAACTATCTTAGCACATGTGAAAGTAAACATGAAATACAAACATCTATGAAATAGTATTGAAAAAATTCATAATCCATGCATGAATAACGTGTTAGCCTTGAAGGATTATGCTATTAAGTAAAAGTTCCAAGACACATATGTACAATGAACATCACTAGCTCCAAGAATTGAGAGTTGGAGCCACTCCTTGCTCCACAAAAGAACTAGATTATCTCTGTAACAGTTTGCTGGTAAAGCCAAGGTGAAAAGTATATTTCTCATACAATGGAGGAGTATATATAACCAAGGGTTGATGCCTCCTCCTTCTGACTCTTTTACTACCCTCATGATTTTTTTACGTCCTATGAATTTTAAACTTACACAAATCTTCATATTCCATGTGTGTCCTTTGGAATTACACATTACAATACATTTTGAATATAATATATTTTGATCACTAATTAACATCAGTCGTTTATTTGAATTAACCCTTAGATAGACATGTATTGAATGTTATGACAGATGGTGAAAAATTTAAAGGATGGTTGAAGAGAAATGATGATAAGACAAGTAGCATGCCTTAAACGAAACATATGTTCAAAAAGGTCTAAACATAAAGCGAAAGGGCAAAGGTAATGCAAAAAGGCAAAGGTATGGTGTAAAGGATGCAAAACGAAATTATTAAAAGGCTTGTCACTTTCATAGTATGCATGTGAGGGAACTCTTCGTATGGGAAATTCCAAGGGGGTCAAGAAGCAGAAGGGGGAAGAGACCCGTACCCCCGCGGAATTACGGTGACGTGCCACAGGGTAGAACCCAGGTAAGCGTGATGTGGCAGAGCGAAGTACGGGTAAGCGTGATGTGGAAGAGTGAAGCGCGGGCCCTAGAGGTCTGTATGTTGTGTATTTAACCAGTCTTACAAAGAATATGTTTCAAGAACCGTGTGATTTATGCGGCAAAAAGGTAAGGTAAGTCTCTAGGTGAGCTGGTACCGAGGTCCATACCAGTATTAAACCCGGCACGTGGTGTTCACCTACTTCCAACTGACACCCAATCCCTATACGCCGCGTGCTCCACTGTCAGTGTCCTTATGACACTCACCCCATTTATTTCACCTCTCTGCCTTTTACCTCAGAACTTTCAGTCTTAGATAACTGTCCTCCCATATTTTACTGCAGTAAAATTTACAGGTCTTCCAGCTATGGTATAAACTAAGTGGGAGCTAGTGCCAGGTCTACCCGGTCACTGTTAGTACCCTCGCGTTGTTTTCCTGAGAAAATTTCCTACTGCACAGGTATTCCGTCCCTCATATTCCCTCTTCTTTCCTTTTGTTTTTTAAAAGTTTTGTATGTTAGTCATGGGAAGGGGCACACCCAAGAAAAATGAACCAGAGACTCCTCAGGTCTGTGAAACCAAAAACCCTCCCGAGTTCGAGCCTTTCATTGACCTGCAAGCCGAAATCTGTGATCCCCAATACCCTTTTCCCATCAGCAGTATAAAACCCGAGATTTTTAGGTGACATGTCAAGAATAGGGATCGATATCGGGTGGTTGTATCAGGTTTTATCATCAGATTACCCCCCCAGTCTACCCGGTGGTCGAGTTTATTTGCTGGCTCAGAGATGCCTACGATGAGCATCAAGGAACGTTTACCTCGACTCAGGGGAATAAGATTTTTTCTCTTTCTCCTGACATCATCAAGCAAGCCCTCCGCTTTCCCACCAGCGCCAGCTATACCAGTTTCAATGAAATGACTTTAACCTCCCAGTTCACTAAATTTCCATGGGAGCAGCAAAGAGATTTCATTTCCTCTATAACTAGCAACCAGGCTGCGTCTCTTCCTTCTGCAGAGCCTTTCCCGTTGAGTCTGTTCAAAGAAGAAGTGCAGCCCATCCTTGCTCTCATCGCAGGTCTCTTAGGTGTAGGCGGTTTGGGGGAAGTTTCTAGGGAAAGTGTTTATTTCTTGCGTTTAATGTCTCAAACGGGGGTAGTTCTGGATATCCCTGGCTTCTTGGCTGCTAACATTCAGACCCAGTTCCAAGAGCTTTCGGAAACCGGTCACTTCCACTTTTGTTCGATGGTCTTCTACCTTTTCTTATATCAGCATGCTGATAAGTTTGAGGGTTTGGGTTTAGATAGGGTATACGATGTAAATTCTCAACCCTGACCAGTTTTCGACTGGAAATTTGCAACACGCCAATTACCAAATGGGGTGGGTTATTCCAGGTTTCTAAACGAGTTCATGCCTATTTCCTACACTATCATCTATGACTCACCCTCGCCTAGGGTTTTTCCTGAAATGAAGAGCTGGCTACAAGCTAGTAAAACACAAAGCACTGGGGATTGGTATCTATTTGAAAATTACATTGAGATTCGGGTCTATACTAAGGTCTTCCTTACCAACTCGCCCGTGTTTCGTCGACAAGTTTATGTCGAGAGTATATTCGTACTCAAGTCTCCACCAACTCCACTTTTTCCCTGCAAAGAAGGGTTTCATCCTGAAGCTCCCTATCACTATTGACCCGTTTATTGTAAATTCAAGACACACCCTTCCTATTGTTGAGAAGCTGCTGCAAGGCATGGACCTGAGACAGGGGAAGACTTGGCCCTATGATCCTCGGGAGATTATTTCTAACAGAAGAAGGAGGAACAAGTCCACTCCTTATGCACATGAATCAAGACCGTTTATAGAGTGGAGGGCTAACCTTGAAACTTGGCCTTTGATTTCGCAGATGGAGACAGATTCATCTACCACAGGGGAAGGAGGAGAAGTCAGTAGAGGCCAAGAAGAAGAAGAAGTGGGTCCCTTAGGGACAGGTTCCCCCCTTCACAAAAAGAAGAAAACAGTCTCAAGCGAGGCAGAGGTCATAGGGGAAGAACAACTGCTTGAGCCGTTTACACCATATGGCCAACCCGATGGGAGAAAAGTTGGGCTCAAAGTGCTGAGAGACAGTATCACCTCCTCCGACTACTCTGAAGTCTCACAGGCCATTGGAGATAATGCCTCACCAGCTGTAATTGAAAGGAGCCTGAAAAACAGAGCAATCAAGGATAAATACAAGGCTGAACTGGAAGGTTACGTGGAAAAATATCATACCGGGGTTGTAGCTTCCATGAATGTGGACACAGAACACCTGGTATTTTCTATGGCTGAGGCCATCTTGGATCCCAATGCAGGTACCACTAGTTACAGGGTGCTTGAGTATGCAATTGACATGGCCAAGGTACCAGCAACCGAAAAATGAAACCTGTTCCAGGTGGTGGGTGATATGTTGAAAGACGAGGTAATGCGGGTCACCATTGCGCTGAGAAAATTGGAGAAAAAGCATGAACAGGTGAGGGCGACCCTAAAGAATGAATAGGCAAATTCCCGCGCTCTTTCGAATCAAGTATGCGGTCTCCTAGAGTCAATCAAAGGGAAAGAAACTGGAGACTCAAATCCGCAACGCTATGTGATTGAGAAATTGCAGAGAGAGGTCGCAGCTCTGAAACGCAAGGTTAGCATACCGGCATCCCACCATATTCAGACGACCGAATTAGTGCAGGCAGAGAGAGAAAAATCAGACCTGGCTGACTCACTGGCGAAGGAGAAAAAGGAAAAAGAAAAAATGGCAAAAACAATGGCCACTCTTCAGAGCAAGCTAACGGAGCTACAGACTACCTGGGACACGCACAGCTGTGTGCCAACTACAACCCTACTAGAAACTAGTTCCTTGTCCGAGCAGCTAACCACATCGAAGGCCGCAAATGATGTACTAGAAAAGCAGGCTTCCACCGCGAGGCTGAGAATCACCGAGTTGGAAACCTCCTTGGCTGAGAATACCAGAAAAATAGAAATATTGCAGAAGTAGATTGAGCAGGAAAAGAAGGCAAGAGCCAACCAGCAGAAGACCATCACTGATCTCAACAGCCACCTGAAAGGTAATATCATCCTCAGGGATGGAAGAAGGATAATTTGGTCAGATATCATTTCGGCAGTAACAGAGCAGTGGAATTTCCTAAAAATCATCAAGGAAACAAAATCCTCTGTACTCTATCTCAGAAGGAAGTTTTAGGAGGGAGATATCGACTTGTCCAGCAGAGCCCAGCACGCCAGGAGATATGTTTCTTTCATCAAAGGGTTGAAATTTGGTGAGGCAGAGCAGCATGGCATAATGAGTCTATTCAAGGAAGCCGTTGAATGTCAGAATATTATTGATAAGGAGTCTGCCAGTGTTATAGCTTCAAGGGCCCTACAACAAGTGGCAGCCAACATGGATCGGTTCGATGCAGTTTGGGCCAAGATCACAACAGCTAGACTCCCATCATTCTGGGATTCTACCACTCCTTCCATGCTATGACCATTAACAGAATATGAAGCACGTCTCCAGGAAGAAAGGGACCGAACGGATATCTTGTCAGACAAAACCGCTCAGTTAAAAGCTAAGACAATTATTTCATCGCTCCGCCAAGAATTCACTCTCTTTCATCTGATAAAACATAAGATCCCCATTGAGGCAAGTTTCAGTGACCTCACTGAGGCCTACATAAAAGTGGAAGGATTCACAACGATGCCTGAACCATCAGCGGGCATTCAACAAAGATGCACCCAGTTTACCAGTCAGATCACCAGCTCGTCAGCTAATGTTCCACCACCAGTGTCAGCGATCGCCTCAACCCCTTCTCATCGATGAAATACTGTCAATTCATGATTCGGCCCTATTGAACTTTTTATTTTTACTTTAGTTAATTACTTTTAAGTTTCAAGTGGAATTTATATTCCACTCCAGCATTTTACTTCCTGCTAAGACTGTTGTTTAATATTTTGTTTCAAAATGGCCGAGTGCTTAACTGCAAATGATGAGAGGCCTTTATTCCTCATCATAAGTTTTGGTTATTTTTATAAATACCTCTAACAAAATCCTGGCATGCGAGGAAGATATTTTTCCAAAAAATATCTTCTTGCTCATGTACTGAGGCCTCTTTATAAGCAAGGTCAGAAGAGAAAAACGGGTTCCAGATTTTCAAAAGAATTTTGCTGTGAAAGAATTGTTGTATTCTTGTTGTCGAAATCTTAATAGAAATGCGAAGAGCCCGTTGGGTCTCAGCAAGAAGGAGTTTTACTTTAAGTGAGGATTCTAGTCTTAACGTTTTATAGTGTGTAACTTCGCCTTATGTGATATTGTTTTACTGTTCATTTCGTTGTTTCCACTTCTTTTATATCATGTTCTGGAATGCGAGTGGATCACTTGTTTTGGTATAAATTTATCACACTGATACTTATACAAAGCTTGTCAAGCGCTTTAAATATGGCTCAGGCATGGTATGTTGTTTCACTTTCCACTTCACTTATTATTCCTCTATATTAAATACTGAGAGATGTTATTCTTTCAAAGCTATTGACATGTATGGATTCTTATCATTTTCAGCCTGTCTCATGTTTAGATACGTTTATGGAATTCCCTCTCATTAGAAGTTAATATCCTTTCTATACTTTCTACGCAGCAAACTTCATCTTATTTTTAAAATCTCTGTAAAGCATTTTAGAACCCAACCCTCCTTAAAGAAAGTTGTCTTTGAGTTGTCTGATGCATCTATATTGAGGACTCACTCCTTGCCTCTGCAGCATGTTGTTATTTTGCTGACTCTGAGAATATTCTGGTTCCATTTATATTACATCCTCTTGTAAAAGTTGAAGTAGTAAAGAGCCTCGTTCTGACAAAAGTCTTGAATTATACCTTATGCTCCTTACTATATAAGATGTCCTAGGCACTGGTCTTTCACAACTCAAGGCTGTCTCTAGGAATGAAAACATTTTTTTTGCGCCATTGCCGAGGAACTGAATTTGAGAGAAATTAAAATCCCTGGGCCTTGACAAAACCTTATTCACTCTTCAATTAGGTGAGCATGGAGAGTTAAGAGTTGTATATCCCTCACCTTGGCGACTCCACATTCATTTTTCAGGTAAATCTATTTGTAGTCCTGGCTCCTTGGAAGCCACACCTGAGGTCAGATACGTCTCAGCCAAAGACACCCTCTGTGTCTGACCTAGAGAGAATCCTACATAGAAGAAATTGGAGGGGAAGAAAATTCATCCATACTGAGATCCCCCAATTTTCCTTAGAAGACTTTCCGTCCTCTTCTTCTCAAGTAGCCCAAGTGCAAGGTTCTGATTCTGTTGTGGGAGAAACTAGTTATTACTCAGATAGTCTACCTCTGGGAAACATCCAAATCAAATACGAGGCTGAATCAATAGATACCACTCGTTACACATTCCATCCCACTCCAGAGACCGAAGAAGTTAAAGAAGTCACTAAAATATCTGTTGTTAATATTCCACCTTTTTCGTCGTCGCCCCAAGCTACTGTTCAATACATTCCTATTGTCATTCATACGTCACTTCCACCTCCCCCTCCTCTTACACATCAAACCCTTCTGTTACCTCCACCTCCTCCTCCAATGGCAAATGTTTCGGGCTTCTTGTTGAATAAATATGCCCCTCTGGCATTAGCTCCAGTGTTAAATGACATTCCACAGGACTATCTAAAGATCTTACCCCGATTCAATGGGCAAAATGAGATCGAAGCTCAAAAGCATCTCGAGGTTTTTTACTCTTTTGCAGAGAAATTTAATGTGGAACATCTAGATGTAGTCTTAAGACTGTTTTTTCAATCTCTTGATGGTGAAGCCAGAAAATGGTTTAAAACATTGGGGGACCATTCTGTCACCACTTGGGAAGGAATGGAGGACACTTTTCTCAGAAAATGGGGAGAGAAGAAAGATCATGGACATTGTCTTACTGAGTTTAACACACTCAAGAAAAGACATAATGAAGGGGTGGCTGAATTTATTAAGAGATTTAACAAGTTATATCTAAGCCTTCCCGCTGATATGAAACCTCATCAAACCGTTGCCAAGGTTTTTTTCGTGGCAGCTTTTGACTCAGAATTTGGTTTCTCTCTGAGAGAGAGGAAACCTGCCACCCTAGATGATGCTCAAACAGATGCACTAGAGCTGGAGGAAAATTTTGCCTCTACTGGTAAATCCAAGGGAAAGCCTGAACAGGATACTAGAAGAAGGGGAAAAGAAGAGGTATCCACCTCAAGCCAAGATAGAGATTCAGCTAATGACAGGATTGAGGAAATGAACAAGATGATCAAGAATTTCTCAAGTAAGTTGGTTAAGCTTGAAATGGAGGCCAAGAATTCACCCTCCAAGAATTTTCAAAATGCTCCAAACAGGGGTTATAATCCCCAATACAAGAAGCGCCCCTTGCAAATATTGCAAAGGGAACGGAAGGAGCAGCAAGACCAGGTACCACATCCTCTGTATTTGGAAGGACAAGTAGATGGTCCTACCGAAGACACCGCTTATGAGCAAGAGGAGGCATACCTTGCTTTCTCAAACAATGATGAATTTGAATGCCCCCTACATGAAAGTGATGAAATAGATATGCTGTCACATGCTGAAGAAAAATTTAATGAAAGCACTGAAGATCTTGAGATCTATGACTACTGCAAGCAGTTCGTCGATTTCATGCAAGCTCAGTTCAATAGAAGATATGACCTCAGATCTTCTAGGAAGAGAACTCTCACTCAAGATCAAGAGGAGGATACACCTCAAGAAGAAGCACCTGCACAGAAAGAGGAAATATCTCAAAGGAACCCAGACAAAGGTAAGAGGCCTCTTAACCAATCCTTGCAGTCTGCTGATCAAATTCCTTCATCTTCACAAGGGGCTACACCCCCTAATGTCAAGACAATATTAAAAGAAGTCAAACCTCTCCTCCAGAACAGGGACTCCAAAGATGAAGAATCAAAAGAAGTGTCAGTAGATAGGTCCTCCTCTGCCTTCAGTTTACAAAAGGAGCTTGAGAAGGTGAAACTCCCAGTTCCCTTGACCGAATTGTTAAAACAACCTGCATATCAATCCCAGGTCACATCCTTTATGCTCCCTCCAGAAGTAATTCACATTCCAGACAGTCTGAACCTTCAAGAAGAAAGGCCTATGGTTGTATTTGGCCCACATGTCGAAGAATTAGATGCTGCTACTCCCCCATTTTATGTGTCTTTAGTAATACATGACCTGCTGCTGCATAACTGTATGTTAGATTCGGGAGTCTCTCATAACATTTTTCCCCTCTCGGTCATGGAAAAACTAGGACTACAAATCACCCATCCATACAAAGACCTTTATTCATTTGACTCCAAAAGAGTTAAATGCCTGGGCATGATAAAGGACTTAGTGGTCAATCTGGCTCAGATCCCAGCAAAAAGTGTAGTGATGGACATCGTGGTGGCTGACATTCCAGCTCGCTTCGGCATGCTACTGTCAAGATCTTGGGGGAGTAAAATTGGTGGATCAATCAAGCTGGACCTGACCTATGCCATTATCCCTGTTTTTGGTGGTCAAGAGAGGAGGCTGTACCGGGAAACTAGATTTGTTAAGACAGTTACCAAGGCAGATGACTCAATTAATTCTCCAGTTTATAGCAGGGAGGGATATTTTTCATGTTTGATGCTGGAGGAAGATCGGGAGTACGCTCATGAACAATAATTTTACCAAATCAAGATAGATCAGTCAATAGAGAGTCCTGAATCCGAAATCTGGACACTTCATTTTGATGGGGCAAACTCCAGAGAAGGTAATGGGGCTGGGGTATTATTGATTTCTCCAACAGGCCAATGGGTCCCTTTATATTTCAAGTTGGAGTATGGAGCCACCAATAATGTGGCCGAGTATGAAGCACTTCTATTGGGGCTGTAAACAACCAGGAGCATGAACATACAAAGTCTAAAGGTTCTGGGAGATTCAAAACTGGTAGTCAGACAAGTGAAGAATCAGTGCCAAGCCAAACATTCTAGGCTAAGGGCTTATAGGAACGAAGTTTGGGATCTGGTGGAGAATTTTTTCTTAGCATTCAATATCCAGTTCATGCCTCGGGAACAGAATAGGATGGCAGATTCCCTTGCAGTGGCAGCCAGTACTTTCCGTCCACCTCAGAACCCTCTCTTGAGATATGAAATTGAGGTACGATATCAGCCATCAATCCCAGACAACATCAAACATTGGCAAGTGTTCGAAGATGAAGAACAGGTGAAGAGATTATTGGAAACAGTTGGGGAATTTTCCAACTTGGAGATTGATACTTGTGAAGAAGAGGAGGCTGAAAACACTTCAGGAGATAAATGGGAAGAAAAGGTGGCTAGCCACAAATTCCTGCAGCTGAAAGGGAATGTCATTCCCCGAGGACTAGTGCCATTAGAAAGGCTATTTAACAAGAATGATGTTCCACTGCAACCGAACAAAGTTGTGGAGGAGAATCAGGTAGAAGATCTGAATCTTGGCACTGAGGCTGACCCCAAAATCGTAAAGTTGTCCAAGAAGGTCCTGGAAGAATATAAAGAGCTCTACCAAAAATTATTCCAATCATATAAAGACGTGTTTGCATGGTCTTATCAAGACCTAAAAACCTTCGATATCAGCATCATGCAGCATAAAATTCCACTGAAGGGAGATGCAAAACCACATAAATAGAAGCTTAGACAGATAAATCCCCTGCTGCTACCCTCTATTGAGAAAGAAATTAAGAAAGTGTTGAAGGCCAAAATCATTGTACCATTGAGATATTCTGAGTGGGTAGCAAACTTAGTCCCTATATGGAAGAAGAACAGAGAAATAAGGCTATGTGTTGATTTCAGGAATCTGAACAGAGCATCCTTAAAGGATAATTATCCACTGCCAAAGATGGATCACATCCTGCAGAAAGTGGTAGGAGCTGCTCGAATGTCGATGATGGATGGATTCTCTGGGTACAATTAGGTGGCTGTACTACTAGAATATCAGAATAAGACTGCCTTTACCACTCCATGGGGGACGTTTATGTATGCTAGGATGCCTTTTGGGTTGATTAACGCAGGGGCCACTTTTCAGAGGGCCATGGATATTGCCTTTTTTGGGGAGCAAGATAAGTTTGTGGTGGTATATTTGGACGACATTACTGTGTTTTCAAAAGATGATGCAGAGCACATTGAACACTTGCGCAAAACCTTCGAGAAGTGCAGAAGGTATGGCCTCTCCCTCAACCCACAGAAGTCTTTGTTTGCACTGGAAGAGGGCAAGATTTTGGGACATATTGTAACCAAATATGGAGTAAAGATAGACCCTAAGAGAGTAGAAGTTATAAATGGAATTTCCCTTCCCAGAAATAAAAAGGAAGTTCAAGTGTTCCTAGGCCGTATAAACTTTCTGAGGAGGTTCATCCCTAACTATGCTGAGATAGTTAGGCATATAACTGACATGCTGAAGAAGGATAATGAGGTAAAGTGGTCACAAGAATCACGGGAGGCCTTTGCCAGGATTAAAAACGCATTTGTTGAAGCCCCTGTGCTAGTGGGACCAGATTATGCCAAACCTTTTATGATCTTTTCCTTTGCATCACCTCACACAGTGGCAGGGATTCTATTGCAGAAAAATGAAGAAGGGTATGAGCAACCTATCGCCTTTTTCAGTCAGGTGCTCCATGATGCTGAGCTGAAATATAAAATATTAGAAAAGTAGGCATATGCTCTGGTAAAGTCTCTTAAAGCCTTTTGTATGTATCTTTCAGTCCCATGTCACTACGTTTGTGCCCACAGTAGCTGTTAAAGATATCCTTATCCAGGGAGATAGTGAAGGAAAAAGAGGGAAATGGATTGAAAAAATACATGAGTATGAGCTAGACATCCGCCCTACCAAACTAATCAAGGGACAAGTGTTAGCCAAAATCTTGTTCGAATCAAATTGTCAGGCTCTGGGTATAAATCTATCCATGATAGAAAGCGAGGAGTCTGAGAAGAAAGAAGAACCACAAGGAGTAGAGATAGCTTCCCAGAAGACACATATGAAGTACCTCATCAGCCCGTGGTACAAGGAGATAGTGGAATATCTTCTAACACTCAGTTGCCCGCCTAGCTGTGACAAAGCTAAATACAAAACACTGAGGTTGAGGTCACAGAAGTACGTTGTTGTAAACGGTCGCCTGTACTGGCGATACCCCTCAGGCATCCTGCTCTTGTGTCTCACAGAAGAAGAGGTAGAGAGTATAATGGCTGAGTTTCATGAAGGAATCTGTGGGGCCATTACAGTTGGAGGGCTACGACTCACAAAATCCTGAAGGTTGGTTTCTTCTGGCCCAAACTCTTTCGAGATGTGTTTGCCCGGGTTAGAGCTTGTGATAAATGCCAGAATTTTGTTGAAAGACAGAAGCTAGCACCTATGCCCATGATTCCGGTTCACGTGGACGAACCATTTCAGCAATGGGGAATCGACTTTATCGGTGAAATACACCCGCCTTCAAGTGGCCAGCATAAGTGGATATTAACGGCCATGGATTATTTCACAAAGTGGGTGGAAGCTATACCCACCAGGAATGCAACAAATACTATGGTAATAAAATTTATGGAAGAAAATATCATATCTAGATTTGGCTGCCCTGCCAAGATAGTGACCGACAATGCTCATGCCTTCAAATCTACAAAGTTTGTCAGCTTCTGCCAACAGTATAATATTGCACTAGGTCACTCCACAACCTATTACCCACAAGGAAACGGCATGGCAGAGTCTTTAAATAAAATGCTGGTGAGGGCACTAAAGAAGGCTATCAACGAAAATAAAAAAAATTGGGATTCCCAGCTGAAATTCACTCTGTGGGCCAGCAGGATTACCAGCAAGAGAGAAACTGGGAAATCCCCGTATGAATTAGTATATGGGAGGGCAGTAGTTTTCCCTGTATAGTTAGCATTACCAGTAGCTCGATTCATGCAAGAAATCCAAGAAGAACCCGATGATGTGACGAGGAGAATCAACCAGCTGGTGGAGCTAGAAGAAACACGGAACCAGGTAAGTCAGAGGCTAATTGAATATCAGGAGAAAATGAAGGATCTTTTCGATCAACATGCCAAGGACAGGAAGTTACAGATTTGGGATTTAGTGCTCAGATGGGATATTCGAAGGGCTGATAAAGGGAAACATGGTAAATTCGACCCCCTCTGGTTCAACCCCTTTAAAATTTTAGAACAAGGGGGCAACAATACTTTCAGGTTGGAAAATTTACAGGGAGATTTGCTTGATGCCCTTGTAAACGGTCAGTTTCTAAAACCTTACTTCTAGTTTTGAGTCAGGCCGAGAGAGCTTGATGTATCATATTGTATATTAGTTTTTGTTTTCATCTTTGTTTGAATAATGTGTGTGTCGTGATGGATCATGAAGAGGAAAATTAAAAGTGCTGAAGAATGGTGTCCACAGAAGACAAACAGGTGGTCTGCAAAGTTCTCGACATGCTCAAGAATGAACGTGTCGTCCCCAGGTGGAGCCAATGTTGATCATTAATTAACATGAGTCATTTTTTAATTAAACCTTGAGAAGCCATGTATCGAATGTTATGATAGATGGTGAAACATTTAAGGGATGGTTGAAGAGAAACGATGTAAGACAAGTCACGTGCCTAAAAACCGAAGCATATGTACGAATAAGGTCCAAATATAAAGCGAAAAGGTAAAGGTAATGCAAAAAGGCCAAGGTATGGTGCAAAGGATGCAAAACGAAATTATTAAAAGGCTTGCCGCTTTCATAATATACACGTGAGGGAACTCTTCGTATGGGAAATTCCAAGGGGGTCAAGAAGCGGAAGGGGGAAGAGACCCATACCCCCGCGGAATTACGGTGACGTGCCACGGGGTGGACCCAAGGTAAGAGTGATGTGGCAGAGTGAAGTGTGGGCCCTATAGGCCTATATGCTGTGTATTTAACCAGTCTTACGAAGAATATGTTTCAAGAACTGTGTGTTTTAGGCGGTAGAAAGGTAAGGAAAGTCTCTAGGTGAGCTGGTACCGAGGCTCATACCAGTATTAAACCCGGCACGCGATTTTCACCTACTTCCAGCTAACACCCAATCCCTATACGCCGCGTGCTCCACTGTCAGTGTCCTTACGACACTCACCCCACTTAATTCACCTCTCCGCCTTTTACCTCAAAACTTTCAGTATTAGATAAAGGTCCTCTCGTATTTTACTGCAGTAAAATTTATAGGTCTTCCAGCTACGGTATAAACTAAGTGGGAGCTAGTGCCAGGTCTACCCGGTCACTGTCAGTACCCCCGCGTTGTTTTCCCGAGCAAATTTCCTACTGCATAGGTATTCCATCCCTCATATTCCCTCTGCTTTCCTTTCGTTTTTAAAAGTTTTGTATGTCAGTCATGGGAAAGGGCACACCCAAGAAAACTGAACCAGAGACTCCTCAGGTCCGTGAAACCAGAAACCCTCCCGGGTTCGATCCTTTCATTGACCTGCAAGCCGAAATCTGCGATCCCCAATACCCTTTTCCCATCAGTAGTATAAAACTCGAGCTTTTTAGGCGACATGGCGAGAATAGGGATCGATATCAGGTAGTTGTATCAGGTTTATATCATCAAATTACCCCCCCAGTCTACCCGGTGGTCGAGTTTATTTGCTGGCTCAGAGATGCCTACGATGAGCGTCGAGGCACGTTTACCTCTGCTTAGGGGAATAAGATTTTTTCTCTTTCTCCCGACATCATCAGGAAAGCCCTCCGCTTTCCCACCAGTTCCAGCTATACCTGTTTCAGTGAAATGACTTTAACCTCCCACTTTACTAAATTGCCATGGGAGAAGCAAAGAGACTTCATTTCTATAACCAAGAACTGTGCTACACTTTCCTTTCAAGAGCCTTTCCCGTTGAGTCCGTGCAAAGAAGAAGGCAACCATCCTGCTCATCGTAGGGCCCCAGGGGTAAAGGCTGCATATAAGTTTCCACGAGGCTTATTTCGCTGCTAATGTCTCAAACGGGGGTAGTTCTGGATATCCCTCGCTTCTTGGCTGCTAACATTCAGACCCAGTTCCAAGAGCTTTCGGAAACCAGTCACTTCTGCTTTTGTTCGATGGTCTTCTACCTCTTCTTATATTAGCATGCTGATAAGTTCGAGGGTTTGTGTTTAGATAGGGTATACAATGTAAATTCTCAACCTCGACCAATTTTCGACTGCAACTTTGCAGTACGCCAATTACCAAATGGGGTGGGTTATTCCAGGTTTCATGTCCATTGCCTACACTATCATCCATGACTCATCCTCACCTAGGGTTTTTCCTGAAATGAAGAGTTGGCTACAAGCTAGTAAAACCCAGAGCACCGAGGATTGGTATCTATTTGACAATTACACTGAAATTCGGGTCTGTGGAGCCGAGGTTCCCCCTTACCAGCTGCCTGTGTTTCCTGCTCGACGAGTTTATGCTCTGGAGTATATTCGGCAAACTCTCAAGTCTGACCAACTCCACTTTTTCCCTGCAAAGAAGGGTTTCATCCTGAAACTCCCTATCACTATTGGCCCATTTGTTGTGAATTCAAGACATTCCCTTCCCATTGTTGAGAAGCTGTTGCAAGGCATGGACCTAAGATAGGGGAAGACTTGGCCCTATGATCCCCGGGAGATTATCTCAAACAGAAGAAGGAGGAACAAGTCCACTCCTTATGCACATGAATCAAGACCGTTTATAGAGTGGAGGGCTAACCTTGAAACTTGGCCTTTGATTTCACAGATGGAGATAGATTCATCTGCCACAGGGGAAGGAGGAGAAGTCAGTAGAGGCCAAGAAGAAGAAGAAGTGGGTCCCTCAGGAACAGGTTCCTTCCTTCACAAAAAGCAGAAAACAGTCTCAAGCGAGGCAGAAGTCATAGGAGAAGAACAACTGCTTGAGCCGTTTACACCATATGGCCAACCTGATGGGAGCAAAGCTGGGCTCAAAGTGCTGAGAGACAGTATCACCTCCTCTGACTACTCTGAATTCTCACAGGCCATCGGAGATTATACCTCACCAGTTGTAATTGAAAGGAGCCTGAAAAACAAAATGATCAGGGATAAATACAAGGCCGAGCTGGAAGGTTATGTGGAAAAATATCACAACGTGCTCAGCCCAAGGCGTAATGTGACAATAACACCCTGTATTGTCTATGGTCGAGGCCATCTTGGATCCCATCTGGGTACTACCAGTTACAAGGTGCGCTCGAGTATGCAATCGACATGGCTAGTGTACCATGACTCATTTGAAATGCAGCCCTGTTCTCATGTGGTATATATGTTGAAAGACGAGGTACGTGTGCCACTACCGCGCCGAGAAAATTGGAGAAAAGCATGAATAGGTGAGGGCGACCCTAAAGAAGGAATGAAAATTCTTGCTTCAATCGTTGCGTGGCCTACTAGATTCGCCCAAAGGAAAATAAACCGAAGGCTCAAATCCGTAGCGCTATGTGATCGAGCCAGCGCTATGTGATAGATCAATTGCAGAAGGAGGTTGCATCATTGAAAAACAAGGTCAGCATACCGGCATCCCACCATGTTCAGACAGCTGAATTGGCACAGGCGGAGAAAGAAAAAGCAGACTTGGCCAATTCACTGGTGGAGGAGAAAGAGGAAAAAGAAAAAACAAAAGAAATAATGGCTACCTTCGTAAAGGTGCCGACGAAGCTACAGACTACTTGGGACACGCACAGCTGTGTGCCAAATACAACCCCACCAGAGACTAGTTCGCTGTCCGAGAAGCTGACCACAACGAAGGCCGCAAATGATGTATTAGAAAAGCAGGCTTCCACTTCGAGGCTGAGAATCACCGAGTTGGAAGCCTCCTTGGCTGAGAATACAAAAAAAATAGAGATATTGCATAAGGAGATTGAGCAGGAAAAGAAGGCAAGAGCCGACCAGCAGAAAACCATCAATGATCTCAACAGTCGCCTGAAAGGTAACATCGCCCTCAGGGATGGAAGAAGGATAATTTGGTCAGAGATCATTTCGGCAGTAACAGAGCAGTGGGATTTCCTGAAAACCATCGAGGCAACAAAATCTTCTGTACTCTAACTCAGAAGGAAGTTTCAGGAGGGAGATTTCAACTTGTCCAGCAAAGCTCAGCACGCCAGGGGATATGTTTCTTTCTTGAAAGGGTTGAAATCTGGTGAGGCAGAGTAGCATGGCATAGCGAGTCTGTTCAAGGAAGTCGTCGAATGTCAGAAGATTATTGATAAGGAGTTTGCCAGCGTTATAGCTTCAAGGGCCCTACAACAGGTGGCAGCCAACATGGATCGTTTCGATGCAGTTTGGGCCGAGATCACAATAGTTGGACTCCCATCATGCTGGGACTCTACCACTCCTTCCATGCTCCGACCATTAAAAGAATATGAAGCATGTCTCCAGGAAGAAAGGGACCGAACAGATATCTTGTCAGACAAAACTGCTCGTTTAAAAGCTGAGACAATTGTTTCATCGCTCCGCCAAGAATTCAATCTCCTTCATCTGATAAAACATAAGATCCCCACTGAGGCAAGTTTCGGTGACCTCACTGAGGCCTACATCAAGGTGGAATGATTCGCAGCAATGCCTGAACCATCAGCGGACATTCAGCAAAGATGCACCCAGTTTTCCAGTCAGATCGCCAGCTCGTCAACTAATGTTCCACCACCAGTTTCAGCGACCGCCTCAACCCCTTCTCATCAATGAAATACTGTCAATTCATGATTCGACCCTAGTGGCCTTTTTATTTTTACTTTAGTTAATTACTTTTAAGTTTCAAGTGGAATTTATATTCCACTCCAGCTTTTTACTTCCTGCCAAGACTGTTGTTTAATATTTTGTTTCAAAACAGCCGAGTGCCTAACTGCAAATGATGAGAGGACTTTATTCCTCATCATAAGTTTTGGTTATTTTGATAAAGACCTCTAACAAATTCCTGGCATGCGAGGAAGATATTTTTCCAAAAAATATCTTCTCGCTCATGTACTGAGGCCCCTATATAAGCAAGGTCAGAAGAGAAAATTTGGTTCCATATTTTCAAAAGAATTTTGTTGTGGAAGAATTGTTGTATGCTTTTTGTTGAAATCTTAATAGAAATGCGAAGAGCCCATTGGGTCTCAGCAAGAAGGAGTTTTACTTTAAGTGAGGATTCTGGTCTTAAAGTTTTATAGTGTGTAACTCTGTCTTATGTGATATTGTTTTACTGTTCATTTCGTTGTTTCCACTTCTTTTATATCATGTTCTGGAATGTGAGTGGCTCACTAGTTTTGATATAAATTTATCACCACTAATACTTATACTAAGCTTGTCAAGCGCTTTAAATATGGCCCAGGCATGGTATGCTGTTTCAATTTCCACTTCACTCATTATTCCTCTATATTAAATACCATGAGATGTTATTCTTTCAAAGCTATTGACATGTATGGATTCTTATCATTTTAAGCCCATCTCATGTTTAGATATGTTTATGGAATTCCCTCTCATTAGTAGTTAATATTCTTTCTGTACTTTCTACGCATCAAACTTCATCTTATTTTTAAAATCTCTATAAAGCATTTTAGAACCCAGCCCTCCTTAAAGAAAGTCGTCTTTGAGTTGTCTGATGCATCTATATTGAGGACTCACTCCTTGCCTCTGTAGCATCTTGTTATTTTGCTGACTCTGAGAATATTCTGGTTCCATTTATATTACATCCCCTTGTAAAAGTTGAAGTAGTAAAGAGCCTTGTTCTAACAAAAGTCTTGAATTATACCTTATGCTCCTTACTATATAAGATGTCCTAGGCATTGGTCTTTCACAACTCAAGGCTATCTCTAGGAATGACAATAGGTA
>JAXQQM020086376.1:0-29735 GCA_034641835.2 Pinus albicaulis
GAAGTTGTTATCACTCAGATTTTCCTTGAAGTTGTTGGAAGAGGAAAGGGGTCCGAGGTAACCACAAACCAACCTTCAGGTATAGAATCTAGCCAATTTGTACGCAGAGAGGGCTCTCTCTATAAAATTTAGCTTTGTTTTGCAAGATATTAGGCTAGTTATAAATTCCAGGGGTTTTGTTTGAATTTAGGTTGATGGAACTCTTTAGCTGAGATTAAGATCAAATAGTTTCAGTCCATTGGGCTAATGGAGTCAAAGGATTGGCTGCACTGGCTTAAGTTTTTTAACAAAATATGGTTTATCAGGGCAAGATAATCAAACTAGAAACAATTATAGATCTAAAGTGAATGGAATGGACTTCAAACGGATGAAAGGCAATAAAGAATATTTCAACACATTCAAGAGAAGAGAAATAAATTGATTATCAATAAAGAGCAGTTAAGTATTCTTTACTAAATAACCAAAGATGTATGAACTAGAAAAACAGGAGCAATTAAGAATTCGTTGTTTAAACCAGTTTAGAAGAAAACATTTAGAATAATAACGACTGAAATCAGATTACACCTAAGTACTTTCTGATTTAATCCTTTTCGGTAAATATTAAGATAATGAAACACAGATGATATTGTAAACAAATATAAAACTTCAAAACATGGGATAGAGATGACTTATTGATCCTTCATTTGACACATGAATCCTGAGAAAAGTCTTCTGCCTCAATTCCTTGTCTATTTTTGCCACGAAAAATTTCTCCAAAGCTCTTTATTCCAAAATATTCAATGTTACATCACAGTATAAGAATCCACCCTCAATAATCCGATTGAAGGCTTATTTATACAAAAAATCATACAAAATATCTTTTAACAAAACGAGATATAATCTAAAATGAATCACAAATAAGTTACAATAAAAATAGAGACAAATAGTCTCATGGATAAGACAAAAAAGCAACTAATGTTGTGCTATTTCCTCCTTTTGAGAATGTGCTGGAGGCAGGACCTATATTTTAGCTCATCGTTGTCCTCTTCAGTAATTTTGTTCTAACTAAACTGCTTCACTGATACTCATTGTTTTTATTGATACACTTTAACTGAACTGATACTCTTTGTTTTTACTGATACACTTTAACTGCACTTTAACTGCACTGATACTCTTTGTTTTTACTGATAAAATTTAACTGAACTGATACTCTTTGACCTTTGTTTGTCCCTTTATCCTTTATACTGTTGTAAATAGGCAAAATTTCATATAAGGATAATTTTACAAAAGTTCCAACAAATCTTCCCACCATTTATCTTCTGCTATTCTTGTCCGTTGAAGCTTCCTCAATGTTTCATCAGCCTTGGTACATCTGAAGAAATTAGGCTGATTAGGAAACAAATGCTTTACTTCATGTTCAAGATAAAATAAATTCTCTAATCTGTCATGAAGATTCCTTCCTGTAGGTAATGTTGCTTCTGATGAAATGGCTGAGGAACTAGCTTGATTGTGAGCATGTATGTCCAATTTCTTAACATAAGTTTCCAAGTCCATTATTTTATCTTCTGAAACCATAGGGCCGGGAAACCCTTTATTCAATAAAACATTAAACCTTTCTCTGAAAGCAATGATTTCACTTTGCATGTGAAAACACCTCCGTTCTAAATTTTTCATAAGAGTTCTTTTAGTAAAAACTCTTTTTATCTCCAAGATTGTTGCAGTCCTATCCTGAATACCCTGATCTGCAATTTGCTGTCTGGTTTGGGTGTTTAGGAATTGTATGAGCTGATTGGCTTCCTCAGGCCTATTTCCTAATTCTTCTCGTGTATTCTCAACTTCATCCAGAGCTACTTTGACCAAATAATTCTGCTCGTATATTATCTGGATTGAGGACCAGATATCTTTTATTGACTGAATAATATCATCCCAAAGAATGTCATTTATTTCTCTTAAAGGTTTCTCCAATGTGAGATCTCTTTCCAAAGCTTTAACTAATTTTTCCAACTTTTTGACTTCCCTTGTTTTGTCAGCAACAGTCATTTTTGAAAGATCACATTTCTGTTCCAAACTAATAAGCTGTAACTTTGTGCACTGAAGTTCTGTTACTTGAAGTTTCAAGTCATTCATTGATTTTATTAGTTCTTCTGTACTCAAATTTGAAGTATTTACTTGTGATGGCTCTGTTGATTGACCTATTGGTTGACTTGTTGTACCTATGATAACCTCTGTTGTAAATATTGGAACACTGGACTGCTTGTCTTTTAAAGCTTGTTCAAGCTATTTTTCTGTTTCAGTCAGTCACTCATTCATTTTTAAGAGGAACTCCATCATTTCTTCTTCAGAATTCTTCTTTATTACTTCTTTAGTTTGAGGATGTCTGGAGGTTGGCAATTTCAACTGCTTTCTCAAAGCAGCAATGTCATCATCTTTTTTCTTGATTAGACTTTCTATACCTTTGACATCCTTTGGATTGTTTTCCAAACCAATTATTATTTCTTCCAATGTTTTTATCCTGTTGTCTTTGGCTTGAGAAGAAGCATTTTCAAGCTGTAACTGTGTATTGGTGTTCTCCAAAGAATCCTGTAACCTGTGAGCTGCCATTGCCTTTTTAGTTAAAGTAGAATAGATCATTTCACCAGTCTGCTTATGTAACTCAATCTGATCTAAAGGATGGATATCCTTTGCTAGGACTTCAAAGTTTGTCCTAATATAATCAGCAGCTGTTTGGGGTTGTTGCACCTTGGGTTTGAAATGGCTCATTATCATTTTTCCCTGGTGTATTCGTTTTCTGCGTACAAAATAATGAAAAAGACGCGAATTTTTGTTTATTGGAAAAGTCAAATGGGGGGTGAATTTTTTATTATTTTAATAAATGACATCATCCTGTACGACAGATGAGTCACAGGAAAAGGTGGTAAATGGTCTATTCCGCACCACTTTTGAGGGAAGGTGGTTTTGGGCGGAGAGGCAGCGAATCCATAGAACACACGACATGTGGCCAAGGCACTATTTGAAAACCACTGGCATTTCACGCGTTAATGCTCGGATCGGGGATGGCCAGCGGAATTAATGACAGCCGTCGATCTTGGAGCGGCCGATCGAACGGTGGACGGGACAGGGATTTGATAGGGTTTTAATGGTGTGGGCCCAACGCGTTTTATTACGAATTAATCATTCAAGATCATTTTGATTGGTGGAGAAGGTTCTTAATTAATCATGAGGATTAATTAAGTCCTTTATGCAGCGGGAAAGTGATCGGGAATGGTTTTTAAACCAGAGTCAAAGTTAGGGTATGGGTTACTAACTCGAGTTAAGCATCGGGAAAATTGAAAATACAACGGGGATGAGTTATTTGTTTGAATTTTTAGTTTAAACTAAACTTTGGGTTTGTTTTTGTTTTAAACACGTAAAACATGTTTAAAAGTTTTTCCATATATATTTTTTATTATACAGTAATTAAATCAATGCGATTTATTTACCATAGGGGGCGGGAATAGAATTAAAGATATTTTTTAGCCAAAAGGGAATATAAAGTGGGTTTTTTATTTGAAATAGGTGGGAATTAAATACTTTTGGCTAAAAATTATAATACAAGGGTTTTGGGAATATTATACAAAAAAGGGGCTATATACATAGGAAAAGGTTATTTCAATAAGAATTTAATATATAAATTAGAGTTAATATGACAAGGGAACAATGTAAACTCAAAATACTTAAATATAACCAAGAAAGTGAAGATTCAAAAGTAAATGGCATTATTATACTTTCGTCACTTAGACTTAGAATAAAAGTGATTTTGAGGGATTTTCATGAAATATTGAAGGATTTTCCTAAGTAAAATGGGATTTTACTTAGAAATTTTTTTTTGAGAGGTGAATGAATGTGATAATGGATGATTTCAAGTACTTAGGTTTTTTCAATTATTGGGTCGAGGGTCCGGTCCCTCCAAAAGTCAAGGAAATGCCTTGAGCCCCTCTAATCTTCAAATGCCTTAGCACTTTAGGGGAAATTAGTGAAATATTCAAGGGAAAATGAAGGGGAAGTTAAATAATCTTGACTTTGCTTTGCTGTGAACTTTTTCCAATGTAGTATCTGCCTTTGCACTTGTGATGAAATTAAAATTGAACACATTTGGAACCATCATTCATCACATTTAATTCTGCAACAACATCTACCTACCCTACCTACTTACTCCACCATTTTCTCTTCTTTATTAGGGTGCACTTAGACTGGAAAACCCTTATCAATCTTCTTTTTCTTTTACATGGAAAACCTATCTAAGTCTACACTTATTACATCTAAGGGCTTAGATTAAACTGTTGAGCACCTTTTATTAACTCTACCTATCTGCTTATCTGCCAAGATTAAACTATTTGGACAGATATTTATTCTCTATTCTACAGCATGAAATTGAAAAATGAATGACTCAAGTTTAAACAGTTTGACTCTTCATAAATTGTGGCAAAAGTTTGACAAAATGCACACAATTTTGTTTATTACATCAGAGAAAAAAGTAGTGGCATCTAGAGTTGCACACTTTCCTTGGCCTTTCTTTTGATGGGGTTCATTTTCTTTCACTTTTTTGGCCAATTTTATTTTTTCACCCTTTGATTTTTCTTTTAGGGTATACCCTCTTTACATTTTTTAAATTTTTTGATTTTTTGATTTTCTAAGAATATGGAACACCTTTGCAACAAGAAAAAGGTTTGAACATATTGCATAGTTCAACAAGTCAATCATGAAAAATGAGACATATTGGTATAGGATTCTAACACTGGCTCCACTTGGGGATGGCTTTTCCTGGTGAAAAGTCAAGAACAACAGGTCAGATGCCTCAAAATGCCTTTAACTAAACCATGTAATCTTCTTTTTCTGGTGGCTTTATTGTATATATGATAGTAAAACTTTTGAAGCTTAGGGCCTTCACTTCGGGCTTCAACTTCAGCAAGTCACCATCCAATCAAAACTGATGCATTAGAAAGGATATATTATGTACATGTTAAAAAAACAGAACATCCTAGTAAATAGGATCAAAGTAGTGTTCTAACATTCGACCATTGACTGATCCTTCCTCAGCTTCTGAATCGTCCAAATTCTTCAAAAAATATGTGTTATTTTCCTGTAAAGCATGAATGATGTAAGGTCCTTTCCATAAGAAATAAAATTTCCCATGTTTCCCTTTATCTTCCCTTCTAGAATCCCATCTTAAAACTTTTTCTCCCAGTTGAAAATCTTTTGATTTAGTCCTTTTGTCAAACATTTCTTTAATTTTTCCTGCAAAACTTGGGATCGTTGATACACTTCTTGTTTGGTCTGCTGCAAGTGAATTGTTTGGTTTATTCTTCTTTGAATATCATTTTGTTCTACTTGAGCCTCCTGAAGTAACTTCATTACAGGAATTCCTAAAGATGATGGAAATTTAGCCTCAATACCATAAACTAATTCATATGGACTAGTCCCAATTGATTTTTTGGTGGTAAGTCTGTCTGCCCACAATGCATTGGTGAGTTTCTTATGTCAATTCTTCTTATTTTCTTCCAATAATTTTTTAATGATATTAATGAGACTTTTATTGGAAGATTCAGCCAGTCCATTACCCTAAGGATAATAGTCTGTTGAATGGCCTAAAGTGATGTGATACTTATTGCAGAAACTAATAATTTTCTTAGACTTGAAAGCAACAGCATTATCAGTTATAATTTTTTCAGGACAGCCAAATCTTGAAAGTATATTGGTTTCTAAGAATCCTATAATTACAGAATCATTGGCTTGTTTGGATGGGATGGCTTCAATCCATTTAGTAAATTAATTTGTGGCAGTGAGGATCCATCTGTGTTGGCCAGAAGAGGGAGGATGGATTTCTCCAATAAAATCCAAGCCCCATTGCTGAAAGGGTTTCTCGGTGGAAATTGGTTTCAATGGCAAAGGTAATAATTTTCTCTTTCCTTCAAAGATCTGACACTTATGCCAAGCAGTTAAAAATTTCTTAACATCTGAAAACAAGGTTGGCCAATAAAAACCAGCCCTTAAGATATTATCTGCAGTTGACTTCCAGTAGAGGTGTCCACCACAATCTCTTGCATGGAATTCATTGAGAACCTTGTCAGCTTCATCTTTTAATAAACAATTTAATAGAATTCCATCATGATTCTTCCAAAAAAGAGCATTATCTATAATACAATACTTTAAAGATGTCAATTTCAAAAACCTTTGTTTTGTTCTGGATAGCCCTGGAGGAGCTTGCAGGTTTAACAAAACATAAATGATATCAACGTACCAAGGTGAGTCTAAAAAGGCTTGACTGATTTGTGGAGTCGCCATCTCCTGTTCGTCATCTAGTTCATTAATGTTCAGGGCTTGACAATTTGTTTCAGTCATGAGTTGAGCCAAACCTTGTCCTTTTATGAGTTTTGTAGGCCTTATTTCAATATCATATTCTAATATGGTAGCTATCCATTTACCTCTTTTGCCTTCAATACCATCTTGAGTTAATATTTCTTTAACGACAGCATTAGGTACATAAGCTATCACATGAGAATACAATATATAAACTCTGAAATATTTAATTGCTTTCACAAGTGTAAAAGCTTGTTTCTCCATGATATTGTATTTCAATGATGCATCTCTAAGTGCTTTACTAAAAAAGGCTATAGGTTTTTCACATCCTTGATCATCCTTTTGTAATAAAATTGCTGCAATTGTATGTTCAGAAGCAAATGAAAAAATTATGAAATATCTATCAAATTTTGGACTGGTAAGAACTGGTGTTCTGGTTAAAGCCATTTTGATTTCTTTAAATGATTGCTTGGCTTCAACTGTCCACTTAATACTCAAATCCTTTCTTAACATGTTAGTAAGTAGTCTAAGTAATTCAGCTAAACTAGAAATGAATCTTCTCAAAAATTTGATTTTACCTATGAAAGCTTGAAGTTCTTTAATATTCTTGGGATGAGGTATCTGCAAAATGGCTTGTATTCTTTCAGGATCAATTCTAATGCCATCTTTTGAAATGATATGACCTAGGAGTTTAACTTCTTCAAGACCAAACAATGACTTTTTAGGATTTAAAGAAATACCATATTTTCTACATTTTATAAACACCTGTCTAAGATGATCCAAATGTTGTTGATCTGTCTTGGAAAAAACAGTCAAATCATCCAGATATATAACTAGAAAATCATGAATTTATTTGGCAAAGGCAATGTCCATTGCTCTTTGGAAGGTCGCTCTTGCATTTTTGAGTCCAAAAAGCATCTTAACATATTTGAATGTACCCCATGGTGTCGTAAAAGCTGTTTTGTCTTGATCGTTAGGATGAACCAGAATCTGGTTGTATCCTGAGAATCCATCCAGAAGAGAAATCCTTGAAGATCCTACTACCCTGTGTAAGATATGGTCCATTTTAGGCAAAGGATAGTTATCTTTTAAAGAATTTTTTTTTTTAATTTCTCAAATTGACACATAGTCTAATCTCTCCAGTTTTCTTCCTTTTTGGTACTAAATTAGAAACCCATTTAGAAAACCTAATAGGAGCAATTATTCCTGTTTCATACATTCTTTTAATTTCTTTCTCAATTGAAGGTAGTAACACAGGGTAGATTCTTCTAAGTTTCTGTTTGAATGGTTTCTGATCTGGTTTCAAAGGTATTGTATGTTGAATTATTGATGTATCATATGATTTAAGATCTTCATAACTCCAGGAAAAAACATCCTGGAATTCTTTTAAAAGTTCAACATATTTAACCTTTTGATCCTCTGGCAGAGATTTAGATAGCTTAACCATCTTGGGATTTCCTTCAGTCCCCAAATCAATATCAGCTTTTAACGGTTCCATTTTGGGTGTTAGTGGAATGTCATTCGAGTCAAAAAGATCTTCTAAAGGAGTTAATCCTTTAGGTAAATGATTATCTTTCATATTAATAATTTCAGATTCATCTTCTATAATCTCATCGACTTCCATTTGTTTCAAATCCTGCATATCTTTTTTGGTGAATTTAGTTGGGTGAAACATGTGAATTGCAGTCTCTTCTGAAATATCTGTTTTATCTATTTGATCAGATTCATTTATTGTTGTGTCTTCATCTATACTACTATTAGAGAATTCATTTTCTAAGGTCAAAAAATTATTAATCTGATTATTATTTACAAACACTTGCCAATTCATAAGATTATCCGGTATAGCGGGTCTATGTCTAATCTCAGCTGTGAACTGATGATTAGGTCCAAAAGGTAATTTACAAGTGCTAGCGAACATTGCAATAATGTGAGCATGCAAATTTTGTTTTGTAGGAATTTTGGCAAGCTGAGCTTGTAGAAAAGTATTGAGAATTTCCACAACTATTCCTCTGTATTCTCTTAATCTGGGGTCTTTTGTTGAACATTCACCATTGATCTATTGAATAATTAACTCAGAGTCTCATATGATTGATACTATAATTTCTCCTAATTTTTCGACATGTTTAAGCCCTAGCAAAAGAGCCTCATATTCTGCCATATTATTAGTGTATCTAAAATTCAATCTATAAGCATGGCCTTCAGCATGATCATTTTCAACGTTATGTATGCAAATTCCATCTCCTGATCCTAAATTATTTATTGAACCATCAAATTCTAAATGCCAAATAATTTCATGTTCATAATCTTCATCGACTGTTTTAACAATTTTCTTAACAGGGAGCTCTGGTTTATCGGTTTTTTCTGGTATTTATTGAATGTCTGATGTTTCTTTGTTTTCAGAAATTTCTTTGATTTGAATAGTAGATTTATTTGCAGTTTCTGGTGCTTCTAGTTCATTAGGAAGGTCAAATTCAGCATTATAAAGGATGAATGAGTCCATATCAGAATGTACTGAGTAGACAGGGAAGTTTTCAGGCTTCTCCTGACTACTGACAAAATATTTCATCAAGGTCTCTCTGTAAAGTCTTTTAGGCTGACCAAACACTGAAATAGTAGCATATGAAATATCTAATTGAAGAGATCCTCCGAGTTTGGCACCCTAGGATCTGGACAACAACATACCATATTTGGGAGGGATATCTGCTACTACTATATATCCATTAGAATAGATTTCGCAGGGTATTGCACCAAAGTAACACATAAATCTTTAATAAAACCTGAACATCTTACCTGACTTGAATCAAAAGAAAAAAGATCTTTATATGGTCTGGTAATGTCTAGGTTTAATCTTTCCATCACAGCCTTGGGCATTAAATTGTGAGACACTCCAGAATCAAGCATGGCATTATGAAGTATTTTGTCATGTACATTCAAGCTCACATAAAATGGAGGAGTTCCTCCACTTTCTGGTTTTCCATTTACTTCAAGGCCAAAAAGTAATTTGGGTTGATCATCAAAAACATTTACTGAATCGTCCATTCCAGTAATGTTAAGGGATTTACTGATTTGGCTTCTATAGACATCATGTTTAGCTAATTATGCTAATGGAACAACTATCTTTAATTTGCCTATTTCAGCTTCTAGATTGAAAGATTTTTCTGTTTGAGCTCTAGTATTTTGAACAGTTGGATTTTCTCTATTTTTTGGGTCTTCAGTGTTTTTCTCTTTTTCATGAGTGGGATTATGAGTTGAAGGTGTTTCTGAATTAACTTCTGCTGGTTCTTCTACGTTTCCTGCAGGAGGAAAAGTATTGGAAAGTTGTTTATTATTCAGTTGATTATCAGACACATCTTCAATTATTGGATTAGCGGGGTTAGGACTTGCTCTAGAAAGAATTTGTACAGGAGGAGTGTTAGTTTTACCTTTGATGTTTTGTTTTACAACTTTCTGTTTTCTATTCTATGGCACGTCAAGCCGTCTACTTCTCAAATTGTATTGTTTATGAACTTCATAAATTGTTGAATCATATCCTTCTTTAAAATCAAAAGTTTCTCCTGAATGAGTTTGAAATGTTTCAAGAATGTGATTTTCTTGATCATCTTGAGATAGGAAAACTTCTGGTTCATTCTTGTTTTCAGTCAAGTTATTTATTTCAACATCCTCAGTTGGTTCCTCAGAAGATGAACCTTCAACAAAATTTTCCTGGAATGGTGGCCTGATGTTTTGGTCAGGAACATTTTTCCCAGTATTTTGGTTTTGATTTCTTCTGAAGTTTGGGTTTCTAAGAACATTTTGGCCATCGCCAGAAGACTTTCTTTCGATTGTCTCTACTCTGTCTCCGAGTCTTTTCATCCCTTTAATAATTGCATCCAGCTTTCTTTCAAAAGCCGAAGGTTCTTCGTTTATAGGCATCCTTCTTTCAGCTCTAGCTCTAGCTCGTTTTTCTATGAGGTTAGCTTCAACACTAACAACTATGCTTTGCATCTCTTCTAGAGTTTGGGGAGCTCTTTCCCTAAGTGAATATGCTATGTCAGAATCAAAACGATCAGGGAATTTAACCAGTACTGAATTCGGAGGGGGTCTAAGGTTTTGGGGAACAACGTTGTAGGCTTCGTTGAATCTAATGATATAATCTTGCACTAGTTCATTAGGTCCTCTCTTCAATTTTCCAAAGTCAGATAGGATTTTAAGAGGGAGGGGATAGAGCCATTCTGAGAGGGGCTAGAGCCAGTCTTCAGGAATGGAGGGGATTAAGTCTTCTTGGAGGGGCTTCTCACTCACTAGTCTGAATGAATGTGTGGTCATCAGCCAATAGAGAGTTGGAGGGTTTGGTATGAAAAAAAGACGAGTGCTATTAATATACACGCGCGCGCATGGCGTGTTAAAAGAGATGAATAGATTTAAGCTGAGCTAACAGCCAATCAACATACAGACATTCACTTCATTCACTTCCGCCCTTTCTCCGCTTCTCTGGTTCGCTCAGCTTCCGCTCAGTTCCGCTCCACTAAATGAAAGCACCCATAGAGGCTATTAACAGAAGCAATCTATCGGTTCACAAACAGACAAGAAGCCATTCATTAACTGCCTGCACAAATCCGTTCACTCACACTACATGAAGCCGTTCATAGCACAAAGAAATCCGTTCACAAAAGCCATTCACTGAAGCCATTGTTAAGCCGTTCTCTATTCTATTTTTCCTGGTGTTATGTTTCTCTCTTTCTTTCTTTCTTATGCGCTGGCATACTTAATCCCGCTCTGTTTCTTCTCTCTCTCCACACCGAATCCCGCTCTGTTTGTTCTCTCCACACGTGCTGGCCACTTTGTTATTTATTCTCTGCACACGCCACACTACCAGGTCCTGAATCTCGCTTTGTTTTATTCTTTCTCTCCACGATATAATCAACACTGTGTGATTCAATTCGTATATTACCCGCCCCATCTCAGCATGTGCTTTAGGACCCTAGTTCCGTCAGGTTTAGCTGTCTCTGTCTCTGTAGCGCGGTATAAGTAGTAGTATCTATCAAAGCAAGAAAGCGAACCATCTGTCCTATTTAAGGGGTGTAATTGGATGGAGATTCAAGGGTTTCTAAGTGTCTGTTGAGTTTCACGGGTGTAATTGGATAGAGCAGAAAGCAGTCGAAACAGAAGGAAGTTTCAAATAAAGAAAAGGGAGTAAGGGAAGGCAGTAAGGGAAGTCATTCTAAAGGCGTTAATGAGTAAAGGGAAGGTATAATGTGGATTGAACTGAAAGCTAATTTCCTATCGGTCCGTTATAAGTGAAACCAGGATAAGGTACCATGGGTGAGATCCCCTCCAAGGCCAAGGGGGGGAGCGAGCCAAAGTAACCCCTAGGCGAGATCCACCCCCCCCTAGACCAAGAGCCAGGGGTGGAGCGAGCGCGTATATAATCATGTGTGGCTCATAACATGGGTAGATTCATCTTTCAAGAGGAAGCGGGGGTAATAGCTAGGCTAACGATTCAGTCCAGCTCATGGGTCGAGGTGTATGTCTAGTTGAAGTGGGATAATCACCAGGGGAACAATTCATGGTAACAGGTTCAAGGGGCAAGCAAGTTTGATCATCAAGCGATAGCGATCAGGGGAAAGTTGTGTCGATACATCCCTCCTTCCTAGCATTACTGTCCATCGACTCCACTTCTTAGCGTAAGCATCCATTGACCTTAGCAGTAGCATCCATCGACTCCGCTATGGGCCTCACTCACCTGACCTCATTGGATAAGACCTTCCCTGATAAGCCCTGCCTGGATAAGACCGGTACCTATGCCCAGATAATACCGTACAAGATAAGACCATAGTTTACCCCACCCCGTTGATGGCTCCTGGAAAGTCCGACTTGCTATGGGCCTTACTCGCCTCACGTGACTGGATAAGACCTGTACCCGCTCAGATAAGACTAGCTCTGATAATCCCTGCCCTGATAGACTCTGTACCCGATCTGATAAGACCTTCCCTGACAAGACTGTACCTACAAGACCTGATTGTCTCCACTCGTCAATCGTTGCAACTCATTCGTTGTCCACTCGTTGTTCTCTCTTTATTCGTGGCTCTAAACTCATTTCTGAATGGGGTAGTTTTTTTATCTCTTTCTTCCGTGTTCGGCCCCCGGAGTGTATGATAAGGTGACAAAAGCAAGCTATCTTTCTTTGTCTTGAGGTTGTTGTCTCCCGGAATGTCGGACTCATAATCGGCCTGACTCACCTCATCACAAGACAAGACGTGATCTGACAAGACAAGACCTGATCTGCCAAGACCTGAAAGAGCTATCCCCATGTCCTCAAGCAGTAATTGAATTCTTGCTCAAAGCAGCTTCAACCAAGTCAAGCATCCAATACTAGTCGCAGTATATAGGGGTCAGAGGGGCCCCGAGCTAAAGCTTAAACTCAGTGTCTAGTGACCTAAGTCGAGTGGTAGGATGCAAGCGTCTAAGGGGGAAGGCTATAGTATCTATCCAAGGAAGCTCAAGGGTCGAAGCAATAGTCTAGTGGAAGTGGGGTTGATCGCCAGGGGAACACTTCATCCGGTACTAGGATCAAGGGGCAAGCGATAGCGATCAGTAGCGCTCCTCCCGAACACCAGGCAAGCGATAGCGATAAGGGGATTAGAAAGATGGGGTTCCATGGCTTTTCCCGGACACCCCAATTCTGTCTTTATTAAGGAGTTGGAAATTATGAAAGCACCCTTTTATCACAAGCTCGACCTCACCCTATGGTCTTTGGTTTTTTGAGTGAGGTTATTATAAGAGTTCTGGGTACAACGCTTATATGCTTTGTACCTTTCGGAGGCACTTGTATATGCTCGTAAGTAATAGATCATATTTGTTTCATTCGTGCAAATTGGATATGGGGCGGCGTGAACTTACCCTTACTTCAAAGAGTGGGTTAGGTGAAGAAATAGAAACCTCATTATTTGGTTGATCCATTCTTCATTTGAATTATTGGGTGGGGGCTTAAATGAAAGAGGGTGAGAGGCCAAAAAAGGAGAAGCTGTTAGGCGAGCTCACCTGTAAGTAAATTACTACCTACCAAGCCTTATTCCATCCCTACCCTGCAGAAGTGCCCTCCTTCTCCTGCCCCCTAACTAAGGATGGGCACTAAAACAAGCCTTTATAAGGGCAAGGAGCTACTCCTCCTTGGATGTGGAATGGTGGAAACCCCAATATGCATATTCTAAATTGAATAATTTTTTATGAACCTAGAGCATTCAGTCAAAGCTTATCAGTCACCAATAGAGGGGAGGTCTTTTCACTGCAAGCATGGACCAGGCACTTGTAGAACTATGCTAAAGGAGACACTGTCAAGTTGTTAAGGTAGGGCCAGACAATAGGAGGAACCGCTCCTAAATGGAAGGTAAGAGCCTATCAGGGAAGGTACGGACACAGAAACACCACTACACTAAGGTATTATGACTCTTTTAAGGTAGGGGATTAGGAGTCTAGGAAGGTTGTAGGGTAGGAGCAGTAGAGTCAGGGAGTTATCCTCTAACTGCCCAGACCCAAAGGAACGTTATGGCTAGATAAGGTAGTCCTATATCAGAAGCTAGAACTCTAGAGCAACTAAACCTTCCTCATTATAGGGTTTATAGAAATAGGATACTGACACCCAGTGCACATTATTCATCCAACATAATGACCAGGATGCATTAAACACCACCTTTCATCGCATTATTTCACACACACAACGGACCTGTAAGGTATTTGAAGTTAGAACTGATAATATGCATTTGGCTTTAGAACTTGAACCTTATTTGAGAAATACATCTTAGGAGTCTTCAGACGTCAACAACCCTGACACTACAGACAAGCCAATGACAACAAACTCCACTTATGCCTTTGACTTGACAACCTTGAACCAGAAAGGATTGATCGAAGGAGAAAAAAAAGTGCAGCTATTGTAACAGAGGGTTTCATCCAAAGAGTTCTTGTATGGTGAATACAATTTCTCTTATGGCGAAAGTACTTCAGCAACACAACCTTGCAGATTTCATACCAGACAGTGTAAAGAAGAAGACTGAAGACAAGCCACTAGAGGATCAAGGTAAGGGTCATGTTTTGACTACTATTGCTTCATCATTTGATAGATGGATCTTAGACTCAGGTGCCTCTAACCATATGGCTGCATCAAAGCATTCTTTTGAATCCTTGGTACCTTGCACTATACCTCCTATGTTGATGGGAGACAACACACCTATGAGAGTGTGCGGAGAAGGGAGTGTGGACCTTGATTATGGAAGCTTTTAGAATTTGTTACATGTTCCAAAGCTCTCCATGAATCTCGTGTCTATATACCAGATCACACACTCAAGTACAGGCAAGCGAGTTGTTGGCTCAAATATCCTCATACCCAGGGTTTGAAAGGCTTGACCAACAAGTACCTCAAGAGCATCGGCATATTCAATATTCCATAAGTCAGAATAACGTCTCACCCGAGATGCTCTCAAGAATCACAGGGACATTCATATTAGGAAAGCATAGGAAAATGAGATTATTAAGCTATTTTATCTTTCAACATGACATGCATCCAAATATACTAGAAACCTTATCAACCATCATTCATGCCAGTACAGAAATAGAGTCAACAGATGGGACAAAAGAGGTCATTGATTTTCATTATATCTCAAGATATGGCGCATGCGCAGTACAAAATACAGATATCACACCCCAAAACCCTCAACTCGCTGGCTGCAGGAACCCAAAAGACATTTCATTCTCTATAATCATAACACCAACTAGAAACCTTAACCATGATCATAATGATGAACAACCTAACCATTTATTCAGGGCCTCTATGATAGTTCGAGGACAACAGTCCTTTGAGCTAAGTCTAGAGGTATAAGATGGTGGATCTACCTCTACCTTTGCCTTTGATGCAGCTGCTGCCCTTACTTCTGATGCTACTAATGGTGGAGAAGCTTCAATGGACACTGATTCTGGGTATCGGTCTACGATTGGAACTGCTGCTGGCTTTGGATCAATTGGTTATTCGACTGGGCTGTAGGATATAACCTAGGTACTCTGACACTAGATCAACTTCACCGGGGCTTGAATAAGCTCTGGGACTGGAGGATCTATGTATAACTGAGCGAGATGACGAACGAATAAATCGATGTTAAATTTGATCCAATGGATAACATGAGACAGATAGAGTCCATCCAGGCCTAGTCAACTTGCTGAATCAGTGGAAATCTGTCTTTTAGCCTTACCTAAATACCTGGAACAGCCCCTTGCTCGAAAGGAAGGTTTCTGAGGATCACTGAAGGAAAGGGACCGGGGTCCGACATCCACCTATACCCATCGTAGAAGCCTAAATGAGCTTGAAGTTAAGAATCGATTGTGCTCCTGCGCTCCTAGCCAGAGAGCGGTTGAGCTGCGAAAAGTGTTACCACTGCTATCGTTCATGCAGCTTGTTCTGAGGAACTAGATAGGTACAGAACACCTAACTAAACCAAGGCAAAGGAAGGTGAAAGCCCGATCGGGTATCTTAGTGACACCACAAGGAATAAACTCCAAATGGTGAGCATGATATAACCGAGGTACAGAACCATACCATACCTTACGGATGCAACACACAAATACCACTGCAAGCATAGCTCAATGTGATACCAATAACTGACCAATGCATCTGGTATTATTCTTTAGCTGCGAAGGACACGAACTACTTTTATGGATGAAGGACCTCTGACCTTATGGCCTTCTAGAACACTTCTTGACCCGATCCCAAGACCTCTAGCTTAGACTCCGCTAAGGAATAAAATGTCCCATAGGACGCCGGTTAGTGCGCTGTGCCCACCCAGTATGAGCACACCTTTAGAAAGAAAGTGTGCTGAGTTGGTCAAGGTTCGATTGAAGGACCTATAGGAAGCTGCGTTACAGATACTTAAAGAGAGAACAAAGTGGCTTTAGAAGAAGGATCATTTTCATAGGGTCTATTATTGCCATATAATACAGCCGATACTCGCATATAGTGAAACTTGGACTCGCATCGATACATTTCACTTGCCATACTGACAGACCAGAGAGAGGGTTACCACCATACAATCAGGAAGTCCACCAGATTAGAGAAGAAGATATGTCACCCACATTACCACCATTAAGTGAAACGGATTGGATTGGATTAGTCTGATGATGCTGGCCGGTATGAGCGGGGGGCACACAGATGGAAATAAAGAAATGAGAAGCAGAGTAATAATCATTAGTGTGAGGTGCCCCAATTACCCTAACAACTTATAAAGTACCTTAGGGCTCAGACCAGTTTAGGTTTACCTATCCCTATTACAGGCGGGAATTCATTATTGTTAGAGGATCCTTGCCATACAGCTATCAGAGGGAGGGGAATAAGACAATGGGACTAATACAATCCAAAGAGGTATAGGTGTAGTATCCCCCATTTCCATGCAAGAAAGACACTTATTCTTAGATTTATATCGGAAAGAAACTCCTGGCTGTCCTACCTACTATTTACTACCTACTATTAATGGTCACTCCATAATAGAGGGGAAGATAAAAGGAACTTCGTTACACCCAAGATCCCTGTTGGCCGAGACTCCCTCTTCACTAGAGAGGACCCGAGAATGGATGGATGAGGAGGACTTGGCAGGATAACTCGACGGGATTTTATCTTCAGCCAACGGGAAATCACAGTCAGTCGATAGTCAATACCCAGGATAGACAGACAATGAGGTTGGCTACACGATGCATGTTGAGTTCAGGTTGATGCCCATTTGTGTTGGCAATGGCATTGGAAAGGGAAGATACACTTTCCCCTTTCACTTAATGATACGGAACAAAAAGGGAGTCCTTCATCACCTGCATATTGAGCACCAGTTGTAGCAGAACACAAAGCCCTCCCGAAAGCCAGACATAGCATCACACACCCAGGAGGAGATGGGTTCAATGTGGATGTTCATGTTGATTGGCACATATATGGGGATTTTATTACTAAACTAGGATGCGACAGCAGGCTCGAACAAAAGGGAGAGGCCATTTCAGGACTCGCATCTCTACGACCGGAGGGGCTCATATGAGGTTACGAGTGTGAGGTGTAACTTTTCGCATCTCTACGACCATAGGGGCTCATATGAGGTTACGAGTGTGAGGTGTAACTTTTCGGATCTATACGTGAGACTCGCATATAGACGACCGGAGGGGCTCATACGAGGTTATGAGTGTGAGGTTGAAACCTTGCCATTGTAATTCATAATCTATGCAAGCTGTGATGAAGTTATAAAATATGAACCAGATAGCTCCTATTTCCGCTTGCCACTAAGCCTGACTCTAATGACTTCTCTCTCTTGAGTTGTAGAGTAGTACGATAAGGTAACTAGCCTTAGTACAGGCTCCTAAAACAAAAAAACTATTCTCATATGGGAGATTATCCAACCAATAAGAGTAATTGTATCAATCAATAGGTCTGCTCCATTGTAACAAGAACTCAATACATCAATATATGAGATCGCATTTCTACGTGTAACTTTTCGCATCGATACGTCCTTGCCATAGAATTGGAAATGTCCTTTTCACTGGCCTTTATGAAGAAGCCAGTCCCCCGGCTCTGACAAGATTGAGTGAGGAAGGTATTCTCAACAGAGACAGCTAGCTCAACAGGCCTTCAAAACATCACTACCCATGATGACCCTTTATTTGGAGGTAGTGGTTACTGCTTTTATTTCTACCCTGCCCTGATTAAGGGGCAATATAAGGCCTTAAGATATTGATTGAAAGCACTAAGGCAAGTTCTTGGATGTCTACAATGGAAAGTATATACTTTGCTTATGGACTACAGGCTTTCACTATGATTGTGAACTATATGGAACTTACTAGGGCTATCGAGGTTCCACTACCGATATGGGGTATATTGGGATGTTCCCACTACCGAGATAGCACCATGAGGTTCCACCACTACCAATAGGGGTATGAGACCCACATATATACGTGTAACATGCCCATAATAGGTAGGTAGGTAGGTGTGATCTCCTTAGCACCCCACCCATTAGCTTTCCCTAGGTGTGTTGGTTGGATAGCCTACTACTACCGCCATATTCCCCATGAGGCATATCCCCGATGGAGCATGAAGATGGAGCTATACCTCTATATAGAGACCCGGGAGCAATGTAACCTACCACCATAGAGACGACGAGACCGGGGAGGTTCCACTACCGCATAGGTGTTTGCACTACACTATCAGGTGAGGTGAGTTAGGCCGATAGTGAGTTAGTCATTGATGAGCCCGTGGGATATCCATACATTCTGGGATACCTAACCAAGAGACCTAGCCATTGCAGCCAGACCTACACATAGAATGTCAGAAGGAGCCAATCATAAGTCTATTATACTCACATATATACGTTATACGTCCAATCACCCATCCCGACGGAGTGAGTTAGGTGTGCACGGATACTTATTTTGGACAAGGCGGGAAAGCCTAGCATGGATGTCGAAACAGTGGTTGGCCGAAACAACACTGCCTTTTATCTAGATCTCTACATAAAGAATAGATATATAATATCGCATAGAGACGTCCTTTCCATGGAAAATACAACATGAAACCTTCCTCCTTCTCACAAGGATAGGTCGTAGCTTACGAGTAGAACTACTAGGTAGAAAGTACTACTTCCTCATTGATATACTATATCGCCATGGAGACGTTTACCTTGTCCCATTTTCATAGGTGGATCCTTAGCTGATAGAAAGGAGCAGAGAAGTTACCACCCATCTCAACCTGAATAAGATGAATATTATGACACAGCTTGTTATCAGGTTACAGGATAGAACGAACACCGTTTGATTGCTATCATTAGAGTGAAACTATCTTCAGTTTAACTGGACCATCCATCCAGAAGGAATTAAACTAGTTCAAGGAAGGAAGAAAGAAGGTGAATCTGACCATCTTTCCTCCCTCGTAGCTATCTTCCTTGATAGTCACTTAGTTCAAGGCGAACCTGGACGAGATAGAGCACGTATGGCGGAATTGCGTGTCACATTAGTGGCAGATTGGGTGCCGAGAGGAAATTGGGTGGTACCGCTAATAAGTAATAAGCGGTATCCAAAAATTCAGACAGCGCACTGAACACCACGATGCTCTAGAAGAGGAGGTTGCAAAAGAGAAAAACAGTGAGTAGGGAGTGTAACCTACAATAGCTCATTGACATATCGGGACTCCGGCCGATCGATAGCTCATTCACCAAAGTAGCATGACCAACTGGCTGGGATCACACCCAGATCTGGATAAGTGTACCTCATGAAAGGCTTAGGGCTACTATCAGACAATTGACTTCACCCTAGTCGAGGGAGGGCTGCCCAATAATAGAATAAACAACTTAATTACTTACTTAAACAACTGGAACACCTGCCTTTGCTACTGTCTCTACTACTGTCTCTGCTGCATCTTGAACTACTCATTCAACTAGATCTACCACGAGTGCTGCTTATGCGAAATAAACAACTGGATCTGTTGTTAGATATGGCTCTGTATCTGTCCCTGTCTCTGCTTGCTCTGCTGCTACTAGATCTACTACTGGGTATCGAAAAACTCGTGCTTCTTCATATGGACCCGGATCTACTACTAGTGCTGGATCGCCATAATCAATAGAGTAAACAGCTGCTTACTTTGTTCTATCTACTAGTAGCTACCTCCTATGCACGTGCTTTGCCTTTGCTTCTCATTGAATGGATGAACTGGATGGATCTGCCGCGGCTTAATCAAAGGAATCAACTGCTTCTTAATCGACTGACTCAACTAGATTACCTGCATATGCTAGAGGACCTGGAACTGCAACTTAGTCAACCGAATAAACGGCTAGCTAAGATGCTTCCTTTGGTGCTATAGGTGGGTCTGGGTCTCAATCTGGATATGGGTAAATGGATAAGGTTGGATCTCGATTTGGAACACGAGCATCGGACTCCAAAGCACGATCACGAAGGTTAGACTCTCTACCATGATCATTTGGTTCTTCATCTGGAACATCTGGTGCTTCATCCCTAACATCTGGCTCTTCATCCCTATTATGAACATCTGAATCATGATCACAAGCATCTGGGTAAGCATTTGTTATATAGAGATATGCTTTAGCTGCTTTCTATAGGTGCTTCTGTTTGGTCAACTGGGTCAACTGCTACTGCTGCTTCTGGAACTGGATCTACTTCTGCTTCATATAAATCAATAGCTGCTGGGTATTGGTTTGGATATCGATCACGAAAAGCATAAGCTCAATAAAGATCTCGATCTTTAAGGTATGGGAACCTAAGGTCAGCATCTCTATCACGAAGGTCTAGATATAGAAATCAATCATAAGAGTCTGGCTCTCGAACATTTGGCTCTTCATTTAGAACATCTGACTCTTCATCTCGATAATTTGGTTATTCTGCTCGAGAAGCAAAGACTGAATCTCGATCATCACGAACAACAGGCTTTGGCTCTCTTACTGGTCAGGATACTGGTCCTGCTACTGGGTAAACAACAAGGTAAACTGGAAAATTCTATCTTAAGTGGTTCTTCTCCCATCTATTTAAAAATGCCCTATACAGGGCTGGTAAGTTAGCAATACTGTTTGGAGCAAGATCCCTAAACCATGTCCCGACTTCCCGAATAAGACTCTGGACAAAAATTCTCGTTCAAACATCATTAACATCTATTTCATAAAATTCAAAGTAATCAATCATCCTTTTGGTATGTTGTTGAGAAGTGTAAGTACCAGAACCATCGAAAGGGGTGATTTTACTCTGATAATCTTGGGGCAAAGCACCAGGGTTTCCTGGCAATCTTAAAGGAGCATATCTATTTGCCATCAGAAGGTGTAATGGAATAACAGGTGATGATGGTCTGGAAGTAGTGGGTGGAGGAGTAGAAGGAGTGGCTTGTGTTTGAGAAGTTTGGGGAAAAGTAGATGAACTTGGGGAAGCTGTAGTAATCACAGAAGTGTTTGAAGTTTCTTCAAAGGTTTGTTCAGATTGAATGGAATTTTGTAAATGCTTGTCAAGATGTGAAGTGATAAATTCAAATTGCAAATCTTCAAGAAATAATGGATGAGGAACTAGATTGGACAACTCAGATTCAGAAAAATTTATGAATAGAGAAGTTTCAAAATGTTCATCAAATGGTTCATCTTCAAGGTATATAAACTTCACAGGATAATATTTTGATCTAACAAGAGGTTGAGAACTCCCAGAGCTTTCTTGACTCTCTTGTCTTCTCAGAATTCTGGGAATCAGATTTGGATTTTCAAATATCGGTGGTGGGTTAGGGTCAGGATTTGACCTGGTATAAGGAATCCTTTCTGAAGCCAGTTTTCTTAGTAATGTTTCTTTTTAAGTTTTTTGTTTTAAAAGGAATGAAAATACAAATTCGACAAATTCTCCAAGAAATTAAATATTTTTAATTAAAATTTTCTCAAAGATTTATTGAACTAGATAAACTGACTGAATGTTTGAAACCAAAGTTCAGTCTATAAACTAGACCGGAGATTCACTGAAGTAGCATTTATTTACTATGCAATAGCAGAGAAAAAGCATTTCAAAGGCTACTTGGCTAATCTTCAGACTCCGTCTGTATTTTATAGATCAAACAATAGTACCAATAAATAAAATGATTCAGAGTCCCTAGTGGAGTCGCCACTATGTTATCACTCAGATTTTCCTTGAAGTTGTTGGAAGAGGAAAGGGGTCCGAGGTAACCACAAACCAACCTTTAGGTACAAAATCTAGCCAATCTATACCCAGAGAGGGCTCTCTCTATAAAATTTAGCTTTGTTTTGCAAGATATTAGGCTAGTTATAAAGTCCAGGGGTTTTGTTTGAATTTAGGTTGATGGAACTCTTTAGCTGAGATTAAGATCAAATAGTTTCAGTACATTGGGCTAATGGAGTCAAAGGATTGGCTGCACTGGCTTAAGTTTTTTAACAAAAGATGGTTTATCAGGGCAAGATAATCAAACTAGAAACAATTATAGATCTAAAGTGAATGGAATGGAATTCAAACGGATGAAAGGCAATAAAGAATCTTTCAACACATTCAAGAGAAGAGAAATAAATTGATTATCAATAAAGAGCAGTTAAGTATTCTTTACTAAATAACCAAAGATGTATGAACTAGACAAACATGAGCAATTAAGAATTCATTGTTTAAACCAGTTTAGAAGAAAACATTTAGAATAATAACGACTGAAATCAGATTACACCTAAGTACTTTCTGATTTAATCCTTTTCGTTAAATATTAAGATAATGAAACACAGATGATATTGTAAACAAATATAAAACTTCAAAACATGGGATAGAGATGACTTATTGATCCTTCATTTGACACATGAATCCTGAGAAAAGTCTTCTGCCTCAATTCCTTGTCCAATTTTGCCACGAAAAATTTCTCCAAAGCTCTTTATTCCAAAATATTCAATGTTACATCAGAGTATAAGAATCCACCCTCAATAATCTGATTGAGGGCTTATTTATACAAAAAATCATACAAAATATCTTTTAACAAAATGAGATATAATCTAAAATGACTCACAAATAAGTTACAATAAAAATAGAGACAAATGGTCTCATGGATAAGACAAAAAAGAAACTAATGTTGTGTTGTTTCCTCCTTTTGAGAATGTGCTGGAGGCAGGACCTATATTTTAGCTCATCGTTGTCCTCTTCAGTAATTTTGTTCTAACTGACTTGCTTCACTGATACTCTTTGTTTTTACTGATACACTTTAACTGAAATGATACTCTTTGTTTTTACTAATACACTTTAACTCAACTAATACTCTTTGTTTTTACTGATACACTTTAACTGAACTGATACTCTTTGACCTTTGTTTGTCCCTTTATCCTTTATACTGTAGTAAATAGGAAAAATTTCATATAAGGATTAATTTTACAAAAGTTCCAACAAATCTTCCCACCATTTATCTTCTGCTATTCTTGTCCATTGAAGCTTCCTCAATGTTTCATCAGCCTCGGTACATCTGAAGAAATTAGGCTGATTAGGAAACAAATGCTTTACTTCATGTTCAAGATAAAATAAATTCTCTAATCTGTCATGAATATTCCTTCCTGTAGGTAATGTTGCTTCTGATGAAATGGTTGAGGAACTGGCTTGATTGTGAGCATGTATGTCCAATTTCTTAACATAAGTTTCTAGGTCCATTATTGTATCTTCTGAAACCATAAGGATGGGCAACCCTTTATTCAATAAAACATTAAACCTTTCTCTGAAAGCAATGATTTCACTTTGCATGTCAAAACACCTTCGTTCTAAATTTTGCATAAGAGTTCTTTTAGTAAAAACTCTTTTTATCTCCAAGATTGTTGCAGTTCTGTCCTGAATAACCACATCTACAAGTTGCTGCCTGGTTTGGGTGTTTAGGAATTGTATGAGCTGATTGGCTTCCTCAGGCCTATTTCCTAATTCTGCTCGTGTATTTTCAACTTCATCCAGAGCTACTTTGACCAAATCGTTTTGCTCATATATTATCTGGATTGAGGACCAGATATCTTTTATTGACTGAATAATATCATCCCAAAGAATTTCATTTATTTCTCTTAAAGGTTTCTCCAATGTGAGATCCCTTTCCAAAGCTTTAACCAATTTTTCCAACTTTTTGACTTCTCTTGTTTTTTCAGCAACAGACATTTTTGAAAGATCATATTTCTGTTCCAAATTAATAAGCTGTAACTTTGTGCGCTGAAGTTCTGTTACTTGAAGTTTCAAGTCATTCATTGATTTTATTAGTTCTTCTCTACTCAAATTTGAAGTATTTACCTGTGATGGCTCTGTTGTTTGACCTGTTGGTTGACTTGTTGTACCTGTGATAACCTCTGTTGTAGATACTGGAACACTGGACTGCTTGTATTTTAAAGCTTGTTCAAGCTATTTTTTTGTTTCAATCAGTTGCTCATTCATTTTCAAGAGCAACTCCATCATTTCTTCTTCAGAATTCTTCTTTATTACTTCTTCAGTTTGAGGATGTCTGGAGGCTGGCAATTTCAACTGATTTCTCAAAGCTGCAATGTCATCATCTTTTTTCTTGATTAGAGCTTCTATACCTTTGACATCCTTTGGATTGTGTCCCAAACCAATTATTATTTCTTCCAATGTTTTTATCCTGTTGTCTTTGGCTTGAGAAGAAGCCTTTTCAAGCTGTAACTGTGTATTGGTGTTCTCCAAAGAATCTTGTAACCTGTGAGCTGCCATTGCCTTATCAGTTAAAGTAGAATAGATCATTTCACCAGTCTGCTTATGTAACTCAATCTGATCTAAAGGATAGATATCCTTTGCTAGGACTTCAAATTTTGTCCTAATATAATCAACAGTTGTTTGGGGTTGTTGCACCTTGGGTTTGAAATAGCTCATTATCATTTTGCCCTGTTGGATGTCAAAAGCTAACATCAATCTTTCTTGATTCTTTGGAACCATTTTCAGATATTGGTTATATACTTGAATTCTTAGTGGATCATTCCTAGCCTTGATATTGATAAATGCATTAGGGGAATTTTGAGGTCTAAAATGGGCCTCCTAAGGAAATTATAAAATAATAGTGAAAAAAATCTAATAAGATTTGATGACATCATCAAATTTTAGAGGGAGAAATGAAAAAACTACTTTTTTAATTCATATTTTCAACTTATCTCCCAAAGTTTTTACTCAAATTTCGAGCGGGAGTACTCATTGGATGCGGAATTTAATTCCCCATCCAAGGAGTACCTATGTTGCATACTTTCGATGGGTCCTACTACACGAAAAATGAGAAATACATAAAAAAAACGTGATTACAATCACGTTTTTTATGTATTTCTCATTTTTCGTGTAGAAGAGGTCATCGAAAGTATGCAACATGGGTACTCCTTGGATGAGGAATTAAATTCCGCATCCAATGAGTACTCCCGCTCGAAATTTGAGTAAAAATTTTGGGAGATAAGTTTAATATACGAGTTGAAAAAGTAGTTTTATTATTTTATTATTTTTTAATATTTTTACTTTTTTACTCCAAAAATGGTGAATCATCCATTATGGATGACATCATCATCTTGAATCCTATTGGTTGTTATAAAGTTGATTTTTGTTGTACATTTTTCTTATGAGGTCCATTTTAGACCTCAAAATTCCCATAATGTCTTCTTTATATCTCCTGTATCTTTAACTGGTGTTTTGAAAGAAGATATTTCAACACTCTGTTGCTTTTGTAGCTCTTTCCTTTGTGAGGTAGTGGATGCTTCAATGACTGTTCCTGTTTGTTGACTGCCCAATTTTTCTGGTCCTTGAATATCAAGGATTTCATCAATAGATTCTATTTCTAGAGGAGTATTCAATTTCTGTCTCTTGGCTTGAGGCTGTTGTGAAGATCCAGTGAGAGGGGTGGCAGCTTCAGCTTCTCTCTCTTTTCCCTTTTCCACATTTAATGGAGTCTGCAAAATTGACATTTCTACTAGATTGGTTTGAACAGAAGAAACCTGTACTTGATCCTGTCCCTTGGAAGTTTGAGGTTGTTCTGTCATAATGAATGTTTCTTTAACTTGTGTATCAACTTCTTTCTCTTTTCCCTTAGATGATACTGCAATGTTTTCTTGTAACTCCTGCTGAATAATCCCAGCTGAGGAAGGACCAACCTCTGATCTTGGTACCTGTGCAAAAGAGTCTAGGTCAAGCATCTTTTCAAGATCTTTCATAACATTGTCTACATTGACCTGCTCAATATCCTGCTCTATCAATGTTTCTTCTATCCATTCATCTGTATTAGCATATTTTTCAATCTTTGGGATTCTTTGATGTATGTATGGTGCTGATTTATTCTTCATTATTTTATCACAAATGAAGTTGAATGGGTCATAAGGCACCCAAAAGAAACTCTTTTGTAATCTGAGACGGTCTTCTAATATCTTTTCAGCTTCTTCCCCTACATCCCTAGAGTTACAGATAAAGGGACCTAATTGACTTTTGATCCAAATTTGAGCCTTCTTCTTTGCATTGCAAAAATGAATTATATCAGAATTGTTCATCTCCCTGAAATATTCTAAAGCAAATATTCTCATGGGGATATATTTTGGAAATTTGAATGGACATAATTCACATCCATAGATTCTGACTTCTTTGTGATTTTGGTATAAATACCAATCACCAACTTTGTATTGTTTTGAGAGCTGTAAAGTTTTCTTGATTTCATTGCTAAGTCTTGGAGGAGAAACTCCTGTTAACAAAGTAGTTACAGGGTGTATAAAAAGATCAATGAACTCATTATAGGAATAGGGAGAATCTCGAGAACTATGAGTGATGGCTGACCAAAAGACAACAGACCTAGGATTCCCTTGGGCATCAAGCTTCTTGATATAGAAAGGGAAATTTTCCAAGTGATAATAGAGCATGAGGTGGTAGATGACAGAGGAATACTTGAACACTTTCTCATTTTCTAATCTCATGAATTGATCATGGATTTTATCTGCAATGTATGATGCAAAGTCATACATGACAGCAGGAGGCTGTCCAGGGGTGAAAATAGACAATAATACTAGAGTTAAATGATCAACATATTCACTAGTATTAAAGCCCATTATAAAGGATATCATTTCCAAAACAAGTCTACCCCCCTCAGTGAAAAAAGCATACCCATAAGGGGGAGGGCCTTTAGGCTGATGATCATGCAACATAAAGGTCTGACAGATGTGGCTTAATTCTTCATGGGATAGTTTGGTGGATTTCTCAAGTAAATCTCCCTTGGACAGGGGAGTGAGGGCCTGATCAGGTTGAAAATGTAGCATCTCATTGATAGACTGAGCAGTAATTGGGAAAAGGACATCTTGATTTGGGGATAAGACTGCTCTTTGGTTAGGATCATAATTTGCATGGAAAATATGGATTATTTCAGGGAAAATATGGATAGAGGGAAAGAGGTACCTGGGAAGATTAGATTCCCATAACCCAATCATATCCAAGCCATTCAAATAATTGTCTCTGCAGCGAAAAAAAATTCGAAGAGGATTATCAATAAAAGCCAGGTCTTTAATCTGGAAATCTCTGTCGACTAATGATAAATAATCCAAGTCTCTATGAGGGGCGTTCAATGGGGTGAAATTTAAAGCCACAGGAACTTCCATTCTTAGTTCTTGTGGATTCAAAAATGGAAATTCGGCTTATGGTGAAAAATTGAGCAAAATTACAGGTTTCGATGGGAGAGACAGGTACAATTGCAGATTGGGAATTCAATTACAGTTCTTGGGATTAAGGAATGAACTAGAAATTAATTTTAACTCTGTTTTAGTGAAAGGAAAAGGAAAGCCGAGTTTCTTACAGAGTTTAGTGTGAATTTAGGGTAAATACCTGTTTTTTTTTTTGGAGATAGCAGGTACTGGTTAAGGCGGATAATCTTCTGAGAGGCTTGACTGCAATTTTCTTTGACAGGATAAAGGTTGGCGGACTTCAAAAATTTGAAATTCGAAATTTCTGCATGGAGGGTGTATTTTGTTTTCTGCGTACAAAATAATGAAAAAGACGCGAATTTTGGGGTGAATTTTTTATTATTTTAATAAATGACGTCATCCTATACGACAGATGAGTCACAAGAAAAGGTGGTAAATGGTTTATTCCGCACCACTTTTGAGGGAAGGCAGTTTTGGGCGGAGAGGCAGCGAATCCATTGAACACACAACACGTGGCCAAGGTACTATTTGAAAACCACTGGCATTTCGCGCGTTAATGCTCGGATCGGGGATGGCCAGCGGAATTAATGACAGTCGGCGATCTTGGAGCGATCGATCGAACGGTGGACGGGACAGGGAGTTGATAGGGTTTTAATGGCGTGGGCCCGACGCGTTTTATTACGAATTAATCATTTCAGGAGCATTTTGATTGGTGGGGCAGGTTCTTAATTAATTGTGAGGATTAATTAAGTCCTTTATGCAGCGGGAAAGTGATTGGGAATGGTTTTTAAATCAGAGTCAAAGTTAGGGTATGGGTTACTAACTCAAGTTAAGCGTCGGGCAAATTGAAAATACAACAGGGATGAGTTATTTGTTTGAAGTTTTAGTTTAAACTAAACTTCGGGTTTGTTTTTGTTTTAAACACGTAAAACATGTTTAAAAGTTTTTCCATATATATTTTTTATTATACAGTAATTAAATCAATGCGATTTATTTACCATAGGGGGCGGGAATAGAATTAAAGATATTTTTTAGCCAAAAGGGAATATAAAGTGGGTTTTTTATTTGAAATAAGTGGGAATTAAATACTTTTGGCTAAAAATTATAATACAAGGGTTTTGGGAATATTATACAAAAAAGGGGCTATATACATAGGAAAAGGTTATTTCAATAAGAATTTAATATATAAATTAGAGTTAATATGACAAGGGAACAATGTAAACTCAAAATACTTAAATATAACCAAGAAATTGAAGATTCAAAAGTAAATGGCATTATTATACTTTCGTCACTTAGACTTAGAATAAAAGTGATTTTGAGGGCTTTTCATGAAATATTGAAGGATTTTCCTGAGTAAAATGGGATTTTACTTAGAAAAAAATTTTTGAGAGGTGAATGAATGTGATAATGGATGATTTCAAGTACTTAGGTTTTTTCAATTATTTGGCCGAGGGTCCGGTTCCTCCAAAAGTCAAGGAAATGCCTTGAGCCCCTCTAATCTTCAAATGCCTTAGCACTTTAGGGGAAATTAGTGAAATCTTTAAGGGAAAATGAAGGGGAAGTTAATAATCTTGACTTTTCTTTGCTGTGAACTTTTTCCAATGTAGTATCTGCTTTTGCACTTGTGATGAAATTAAAATTGAACACATTTGGAACCATCATGCATCACATGTAATTCTGCAACAACATCTACCTACCCTACCTACTTACTCTACCATTTTCTCTTCTTTATTAGGGTGCACTTAGACTGGAAAACCCTTATCAATCTTCTTTTTCTTTTACATGGCAAACCTATCTAAGTCTACACTTATTACATCCACGGGCTTAGATTAAACTGTTGAGCACCTTTTATTAACTCTACCTATCTACTTATCTGCCAAGATTAAACTGTTTGGCCAGATATTTATTCTCTATTCTATAGCATGAAATTGAAAAATGAATGAGTCAAGTTTAAACAGTTTGACTCTTCATAAATTGTGGCAAAAGTTTGACAAACTGCACACAATTTTTTTTATTACATTAGAGCAAAAAGTAGTGGCATCTAGAGTTTCACACTTTCCTTGGCCTTTCTTTTGATGGGGTTCATTTTCTTTCACTTTTTTGGCCAATTTTATTTTTTCACCCTTTGATTTTTCTTTTAGGGTATACCCTCTTTACATTTTTTAATTTTTTTTATTTTTTTACTTTTCAAGAATATGGAACGCCTTTGCAACAAGAAAAAGGTTTGAACATATTGCATAGTTCAACAAGTCAATCATGAAAAATGACACCTATTGGTATAGAAGTCTAACG
>JAXQQM020081670.1:0-183050 GCA_034641835.2 Pinus albicaulis
TCGCCAAGTCGCGAGGTCAAAAATACATAATTTTCGGGAAAACGCGACTCAGCGACCTTGCGACCCAGCGACCCCAAGTCGCCAGGTCGCAAGGTCGCAAGGTCGCAAAACTCCGAAACTAATCAACTTGCGACCCAGCGACCCGCATTTATTGCTCGCACATGTGACTTTCTATATAAGGGAGGTCGCAGGTCGCATTTTACACATTCAGCGATTTGTAAGAAAACGCCTCTGACAGCTCAACTGGCGCGTTTTTCCCGGGTAAGTTGCCATTTCTTCCTGCTGTTTCCGTTTTGATGCTTTTCTTACCAAACCCATCTCCCATTAGGCCTTTACATTGTCTTTTGACTGAGCTTTTATGTTTCTGAGGGTTTTATGAATTTGTTTTCTGCATAAATTGCCCAAACCTCACTGTTTTTCTGATTCACACCTCCATGGCATCATCCCTTGCCATTTAAATACTGCCACAGCTCCACCTGGACCTAGCCAACTTGTAAATCCTCAAGAGGAGGGAGAAAAGGAGGTTCAAGGCCGCGCGCGCGTAAACCCCCCGGACAAGCCATATTGCGACCTGCGACCCAGCGACCTAGTCGCGAGGTCACAAAGTCACAGTTTCTCCAGTTTCTGGGATTTGCGACCCTGCGACCCAACGACCTAGTCGCGAGGTCGCAAGGTCGCATCTTTCCAATTTTCTAGAGATCTGCGACCTAGCGACTCAGTGACCTGGTCGCGAGGTCGCAAGGTCGCGCCCGAACTCTGTTCTTGCCAGCGACCCAGTATTCCAGTTTTGCATTGGCGCAGCTAAATTTCATCACTAAATTGTAACTGGCTTTTATCACCATGTCGTTCTTATCGTGGGATTCCTTTATGAATTTGACAGGTGAAATTCAAGAAGACATAGAGTGCATACCTGTGTTATCAGATTCTAGTGACATGGCGCCCCCGCTATCTCGGAGGAAGGGCAAGAAAATAGTGGAAGAGATTGATGAGCTGGAGGTGGTGTCCCCACCCCCAATATACAGAGATACACTATGTACTTTTACAAAAGACGACAGCATGAGATGGTACCAAGTTTATCATGAGTTCGCCATACCGGAGGAGGAATTTCCAGAAGATCTCCCAGACCGGGAAGTATACTTGGCGGTAAAGAGGTCTAAACTACATCTGGCAGGGGCGCATCCAGCCATATTCCCATGTCCAGAAGTCATAGATTGGATCATACAAAAGACGGACCCCGAGAAGTTTGTGATCAGGGACAACCAAGGCAGAGCTTTCGCTACACTGGTAGGCGCGGATGCGCACGTTTATTACTCACTGCCTCGCCTAGATGAGCATTTCTCTCCAGAATGGGTTGTTGCTCACGCCGTTCCAATAGTTGATACTATTAGACAATGGTGGGAGGAGCCCGAGAAGTTCAAGGTCAAGAAAGATCAAGAGTACCCAGTGGCGAGCCTGAGGAAGGTTTACAAATTGGTTGCCGCCATGCTCTGCAGACTTTACGGGCACCCAGATTGCTCCACCTTCAGCGGCAGTTGGGCTACTATCATGGAGTATGTGACAACATATGGCACCCGTTTCAACTGGGCTGGCATACTGATGCATTCGATGCAGACCAACTTGAACGCGGCATTGGCCCCAGATGAAGGAATGCCTGCCGAATTTTACATGGCTTCTTACCTACTAGATGCTGTCTGCGCCAGAGTACAGTTTGAGGGATGGGCGCACAACTGGGATTCCGAGCAGTCGCGCGCAATTCATCTACAACTCAAGGTATTTTGGGAGTCCAAATACAAACAGGATATAGATCAGATTTCCCAAGTATTTATCCCCTCTCTGTACAGACATTTATTTGGCCAAGACGCCCCTTGCATGTCGTGGCGGGCCAAGGAGACTCTAGTCAAAGTGGCACACTGGTTCCCTTTCCCTGGATACACCTTCATCCGAGTCTTTGGAACTTACAAGGCGCCACATGCTATGCCTCGCTTTGTGACAGAAAAGATGCTTATCCAGGAGGTATGTTTTCAAATGTCACACGGATTCTCCAGCATCCTGTCCAAAGGCAAAAAGAAGTCGTGGCCCACGCTACCCCTCACCATTGGTGCATTCACGGTTAAAGACTTCAGGGAAGTAGCAGCAGAAGCAGAAGTAATGAGAAGTTATCAGCTCGGGGCGCTTGAACACCGAACCTATGACCCAGAGAAAATAGTTCCTGGACACTGCTTGAGAGCTAAATTCAAGTGGACGTATCAGCATCTTGAGCGCCCGGCGGAAGATGAGAGAAGAAACTGGTATAATGCTGAAATAAAAAATTCCCCAGGAGTAGACGTGGTCCAAGAAGACCCAGATGATCAGAGCTTAGAAGACAGAAGTCGTCAGTTAGGAGGTTCCTCTTCCTCTTTACCCAAGAAATATCGAACCAACACAGGGCTTATTCCATCAATCAAACAAAAGGAAGCAGAGGCAAAAGCCCAGCAAGAAAGGGAGAAGAAGCTAAAAGAGGATGAGGAAGCACGCCAAAAGAGTGCAATAGCAACGCAAAAGAAGAAGCAGGCCAAAGAGGCCAGAAAAGAAAAAGAGGGCAAGGAGGCACAGGCCGCAGCAGAGCGAGCACTTAAGGCAGAGCTGGACAAAGCAGAGGCTGAACGCCAAAAGAAAGCTGAACAGGCTGCTGCAGTTGAGCAGAAGAAGAAGGCCGAAATAGAAGCAGCAGCAGAAGCTGAACGCCGGCGGAAGGAAGAAGAAGAAAAGAACACAGAGGAAAGGGAGGATGACATGCTAGACGACCTTGAGGTGACTCCCCTCGATATACCTCTGGGTCGTACCAAACTCCCTGACGTTAGATCGCCCCGGGGAGAGGAAGAAGATGTGTTTGACCTGACCAGACTCACATTCGATCAGTTTTCGTTCAAAATCCGGCAAGAGAAGAGGAGGTCATTGGCGCAAAGTCCCTCTGCCGCATCCACAGTATCAACAGGCAAAGATATAGTCCTGGATACCAGGACTAATCCTATAATGATAGCATCAGCAGGTATTGCTTTTGCCACGGCTACGGAAGAGAATGTAACCCGAATGAGTAGAGAAATAGTATCTCTACAAAATAGACTTCACGCAGCTGAGCAACGCGAGAAGAGAGCAGAGCAAGAGAAAGCAGAATTGCAAGCAGAAGTCCATCAACTTCGAAACCAGGCTCTACCAGTAAATGAAGTCTCATTTGCCATCTTCAAGGAGTGTGAGGTGTTGGAAGTAACTATGAGGAAGGTATATGGTGAAATGTTCACCATCAAACAAACAGTCGCTCCACTGGCAAGAGCATGAACGGAAACCAGGCAAAGACAAGAGCAGCTCAGAGAGGCTTCACAGGCCTTAGACAGGATGATGGGTTGGACAATACAGTACCCTCAGGCACCTAAAAATTTGCCTAAGAGGGACTGGATTCACACGCAGAATGCAAAGGTTTAACTCCACATGGCGATACAATCTGGAGACAAACTGTCTAAGGACCTGGACAAAGTAATGTCCTCTTACAACCACCTGATTAGTGGTATCGACTCAATGCATACGTTGCACCACATTCCATCGCTTGGGGCATTAGACGAAGAGAGAACCTGGGAACAAGTGGACCAGGACATCCAATCATTTTTGCAACCTATCAAGTAAGCCGCTGCTGATCCAGAGCCCTCAGCATCTCAAGAACATCTGAATCAATTTATTGCCACTCCTGCGCGGATTTATACCAAGCTTGCCTCGCTTTCAAATCAGATCGGACAGAAAAGGGAAACCTTAGTACCAAATGCTTTGGAATGTGTGTGTCGATTGAAGGAGGAGGTACCTCTGGTTTCCCCCATAGCGGCAGAGTACCGGACATGGCAGGATTTCCTCAAGGAGCAACAGGTTGATGTCCCTGACATTAACATTTCGCGTCCATCTCCACAGCCTGGCAGCAGCAAGTCATGAGCAGCAAGTAGAGCTAGGTCGCAATTCACACCAACAGGGCAGGTCGCAGGTCGCATCACCTACCCAGGTCGCAGGTTGCGCATACCAGTCAGGTCGCAAAAAGAATGGGTCACAAGGTAACCCAACGGTCAAGAAGGTGAACAGTCAAGGAAACCCAACCGGCAGTTTTGGCATTGTAAAATACTCCTACGGGAGCTTGTAGAGGGGCTTTTTTTTTTTTGGAAACTCAATAGCTACATGTCATTGTATTGAAAGATCATACACTTGAGAATATGAATATAGATTCTTGTTGAAACACCCTATGGTTGTGATGTGTTTCGCTGTGTGAACACTGTGTGTATTCCTTGGACAGTTTCAGAACATCCTATGATTAATGAAGCTGCACCTTTTATGTCATCATTTATGCGTCATGGCTATCTGTGTTGTATCAATGATGTTCATTTTGTCATCCGTTCTATTAATGAATGTTAATGAACTATTTTGTTAGCATCTCGTTTTATCTTTCAGGAAGTAAAGGGGTATCTTATCATTAAGAACTATTTCTTTTGTGATCAGACTACCCTATAAGCATTACCCCCAAAATATGTGTTGCTAATGACATCTCTTCAGGTGTACGTGCTTTATCTATAACCTTGCTACGCATAGTGTTTGATTCGTGTTTAATGCATCAATCATGTATTCTGTATCATGTGAATAAGTGTATGTTCGCAGGTCCAAACAGGTTCTTTTGAGACCGAAGGGAAGTCATCTTAAGTGGTAGCCGGACCCACACCCCGGACGGGATCCCTACTCCTAACAGTCTAAGGTCTAATTGGGACTTTCTACCGGGGAGATCCCCTACTGTTGGCCAGACAAATTTTCCCGTCAACAGAATTGGCGCTAGAAGGAGGGCCGAATGGCAGCCTCCCAACACACAACGAACATCCCATCACAAACTCCCCAAGGGGAGGTCATAAACAATGAAACTATCCCTCCTCCTCTAGAAGATATTCCAGGGAGGGAGCTTCGATATTTTGAAATCACTAGGGCACAGCTGAGAGCCTTGCGCCCAGCTGCCCTCGATCTTATCAACAACTTACGGTTTACTCCAATCATGGAATACCTTGCCCATACTAGAACTCCGCCCGAGAACATCACCCGAAACGGTGCCCTTGCGAGTACCATACCCGAGCTCGTAAATCTCATGTTGGAAGACCTCGCAAATGCTGTTGAAGAAAATGACCCGATTCTCCAAGAGGGCGAAGAATTTGCTGACACCGAGCCTTTCCCCGACTCCCAGCCTAACCAGACTCGACAAAACAACAACCAGGCACACCCCCCACCCGGGGATGGTGAGGGAGACAGAGGCTGAGGAAATGTAGACGGGGGGAATAGGGCTCGTAGAAATGAAGGAGAAAGGAATAGAGCTCGCAGAAATGAAGAAGAAGGAAATAGAGGCCGAGGGGCCGGAGGTAGAGGAGATAGGGGCCGAGGTCAAGGAAACCAAGCTCGCAATCATCAGCCAAACCCAATGAGGCCCCCTGTACACAACTTGGGATATCTTAGATATTTTCTGCACCGTGGGAGACACCAAGACGAACACTCCCGTCACGAGTCAGAAGCATCGGTCTCAGGTTCGGGAGACGAATATGAACATGAGTTTAGGCAACACCAGCGGGCTAGGAGAGTGCAACCCCTAGCCTGGATGGCTCAATCTCCATTAAATCTTCTGGGCCCGCTCCAAGATCTGCCTAGGCATCCGGAGAAACATCTCTAAGTTCGACCCTGAGAAAGGCACCTTAGCTGAAGATCATATCAGCAGCTTCTATTTGTCTCTGCAAATCATGAGAGTCCAGTCCGATGATGTCGCATGTCGACTGTTTCCCCATACCCTCGAAAATAAGGCAGCCACATGGTACCGCTCTCTCCCCAGTGCCTCTATCACTTCATGGGACCAATTCCGTCGCACATTCCTGCATAAGTTTTCAGAAGATAAAAATCCTTCCATGCTTCTCACTGAATTGAGCACCATCAAGTGTCATAAAAAGGAAAAGGTTAAGGACTTCAACCAACGCTTCGCTACCATACTGCAGAAATTTCCCCCCAACCTAGCGTTGGATGACTCAATCACCATTGACTACTATACCAAGGCCCTACCTAGAGACATTGCCGTTTTCGTCAAACGTGAAGCCCGCGCTACCCTTACGGCTAATTATGAGGCTGCTCTCGCCGTAGAGAAAGACATGCTTTCGATAGGAGCCATCGATCATGAAGGGAGAGATGATCACAAGCCTAACACAAAAAGAGGTCAGTCCTCCACTCCTAAGACCACTGATAGGGATAGGGATGCATTTGATTTTGAAAGCATGGAAAAAACGCTCAAGCATTTAACGAACGAAGTCACTGACCTAAGGAGAAAAGGCACAGAAGCCACAACTAGCACTAAACCACCCAAACCTTTCTTCAGAAAAAGTAATCCCAACACTAACAGACCTCCGTCTAACACAAATGCTGCTCTCAATGTGGAAGAGATAGGGAAAGACAACTTCTGCTCATTCCACCAAGCTGCCCACTCTGAAAAAACGTGCCCTCAATGGATTGGCAGCATGACAGCAGTAGTTAATCAACTTTTAGATGACCAAACTCCAGGAGATGTGACGGAGGATGATGTTTCAGATCATGATGAGGATCCACCCTCCAACGAAGAACTAGGATCTTCTATCCTTTCTTTTGACATAATCCGAGGTGGAGAAAACCTTACCCCCATTGATATTTACATGGCAGATGCTCCCAAAGATCAGCCCGTACGGAATTATAGCCTCAGAAGCAAAGGACCTGTTCCCGAGCAATCCTATGAAGACAAGAAAAGGGCTTTCCTAAGGAAAATCCTGCCCCCAGGAAACGGAAAACAATCTGTCCCGGAAAAACTTCACAACAACACTACCCGAGCGAGTCAAAAGAACAAACTTCCGACAGAATCCTCTAAGACTTCCACCGAGCCTAGCCCTCAACCAGAGCCCAGCTATAACATTGTTGAAGATATGAAGAAAACAAGAGCAAACATTTCTCTCTATGAGCTGGCCCGCATTACTAATCAAAAGGAGCTCATTCTTAAGGCTTTCGCAAATACTTCAGCTACGAAGACTGTGAGAAACACGTCTGCGCAAGCCGGACCAGATGTACAGTCCATAGTAAACGCCATCAATACCAACTCAAGAGGATCCACACCTCCTTTCCTTTTGTCCTTCGAGATTTTTAACTTCAATGTCCACAACTGTTTAGTTGACTCCGGTGCCTCTACAAACGTCATGCCTTTATCTGTCTGTAAGAAACTTAACATTCGCCCAGAGAAAACTGATGCAAAAATCATACAACTCGATAGATCACAAGTACCAGCCGTAGGAGAATTGAACAATGTCATTATCCGCTTGTCATCAGACTCTAGGGTCCATCAATGCATTGACATTGTGATTGTCGATATCCCAGAAGCATACGGCCTATTGCTTAGTAGGGATTGGTCCAGCAAGTTACAAGGCTACTTCGCCACCGACTGGTCCCACTTGTGGCTTCCTTACAAGGGGCGGAATAATCAAATCAGGGTAGAAAGTGAACCTTATATGAAACACACCATCACTGATCTGGATGCCGTTAATGAACCCATCAGCTTTGCACAAGAAGAGCTTGGCATGTGCTTTCTGGAAGAAATATTCGGATGCTACCAACCCCCTCAGTCTCCCATAAGCCCCGAGGTCCAATCTGAACTAGCATTAGTCGCGGAAGAACAAGTTACCCCTGTCTCATCAGCAACAGAAACCCCTCCGCAACCTATTACTTTGAAGGAACCGGAAAGTGACCTATGGACCTTGTATTATGACGGTTCCAAGACTCATGACGGAGCTGGCGCAGGTTGCATATTACTGGACCCTCACAAGAACAAGTTCTTAGTCTCATGTCATTTAGAGTTTCAGTGTACCAATAATACTGCTGAGTACGAGGCATTAATCCTCAGACTTAAGAAGGCACTGGATCTGAAGGTAAAATGTCTACAGGTAATTGGAGATTCCGAAATTATTACTCGCCAGGTACGCAACACTATTCACTGTTTATCGCCACATTTAAAGGCATATCAACAAGAGGTATGGCGATTGATTTCTGCTTTTGATGCATTTGGGATTAAATCTGTTCTTAGAATGCACAACGCAGCAGCTGATACTCTGGCTAATGCTGCTGCTAGATTCACCCCCTTAAGGGACGGTTTTTCTATTGAAATTGTATATAGACCCTCGGTGCCAGACAACATTTCTAACTTACGCGTTTTTAACGATGATCAACAGATTTTGGACTTTATGTGCAATGCTGAAGTTTTCAAGGACGCGACGATAGATGAGGAAGAACATGAGCATGCTTTACAGAAAGAAAATGATGAACGCAAAGAGAACATTATGCCCAAGGGGGTGGTGTCACTAGAAAAGCTTTTCGATCTGCAAAACCAATTCCGCAGGCCTCCGAACACCAAAGTGCAAAGTTCCATATTGGCACATCGACAAGTGAACTTGGGAACAGATGAGAACCCGAAGTTCGTTAACCTTGGCAAAGACTGCAGTGATGAAGAGGCACGGGCCTTCACCCAGTTATTCCGGAAGTATCGTGATGTGTTTGCTTGGACATATGAAGACCTACATACATACGATACCCGTATCATTCAGCATGTAATACCTATGAGGGAAGGCGTTAAACCCTTCCAACAGAAACTTAGAAAAGTACACCCAGCTTTGGAGCCAATGATTCTAAAGGAACTTAAAAAGCTCTTGGATGCGCGCATTATTTTCAAAGTTCGTCACTCCACGTGGGTGTCGAATTTGGTACCCGTACGAAAGAAGTCCGGTGAGATCCGCTTGTGTGTAGATTTCCGTAATCTGAATCGGTCCTCAAACAAAGACAACTACCCGGTGCCCCCCATGGAACAGATATTACAAGCTGTATCTGGATCTGAGATGTTCTCTCTATTGGATGGCTTCTCCGGCTATAACCAGGTGCTGGTAGCTGAACCAGACAGACTGAAAACCACCTTCCGGACAAAATGGGGAACCTTCGCTTTCAGACGCATGCCCTTTGGCTCGATCAATGCAGGGGCAACTTTCCAACGAGCCATGGATATAGCCTTCCGTGGTTTAATAGGGCAGAGCGTGGTGGTTTATTTGGACGATGTTACTGTATTTTCAAAACGCAGGGGCGATCATTTACGCCACCTCAAGCAAATCTTCGAGAGGTGCAGGAGGTACGGAATATCACTCAACCCTAAAAAGAGCGTTTTCGCTGTGGCAGAGGGAAACTTGCTAGGCCACATTATCACTAAGCAAGGCATTGTGGTTGATCCGGAACGGGCTAAATCCATCGCTCAGATTCCTCTCCCAAGTAACAAGAAAGCGATGCAATCCTTCCTGGGGAAAATTAATTTTGTCCGTAAATTCATTTCAGATTTCGCTTAGATAGTCAGACCACTGCAGGGAATGATTAAAAAGAATGTTGTATTCCAATGGAATTCCCCAGAGAGAGAGGCCTTCGATAAAATCAAAAGGGCTATAGCTGAAACTCCTTCCCTCCAAAGTCCAAATTTTGATAAAGGTTTCATCCTGTACACTTTCGCTTCAGACTCCTCGCTTGCGGCTGTCCTCACGCAGAAAGATGATAACAACGATGAACGCCCCATTTCTTTCATGAGCACTGGTTTACAAGGAGCTGAGTTGAATTACCCAGAAATCGAGAAACAAGCTTATGCGGTCTACAAGGCGGTAAAACATTTTAGGCCCTACATTTTGAAAAATCATGTCACGGTTTTTGTGCCACATCCAGCGGTTCGCTCGCTTTTCGTGCAGCAAGAGCTAGGCGAAAGGCGGGGCAACTGGGTGGCTTGTTTGCAAGAGTACGATTTAGAGTTTAAGCCGGCACATACCGTTAAAGGACAGGGCTTATGCCAAATGGCCGCAGAGGCTGCAAGCGCTCATGAAATTGAAGAAGAATGTTGGGAACAAGAGATCGACATGTATCAGAGCGACCATGTGCCTCAGCAAAATAGCCCTTCTTGGTATTTGGACATTTCAAGATATTTGGCCCAAGGCACAATGTACCCTGCTCTTACTGCCCGACAGAAACGCGCAATAAGACTAAAAGCCGCATCTCACCAACTGATCCAAGGTAAGTTGTTCAAGAAACACCACGATGGGGTCCTGTTACGCTGCTTGGAAACTGACGAAGCACAGAAAATCTTAACTGAGTTGCATGACGGACCAGCTGGAGGTCATTTTTCGGGAGATACCACTGCCCATAAGATAATGCGCGCAGGATATTATTGGCCTACTCTTTTCAGAGACGCGCATGCATATGTTCGGAAATGCATTCAGTGCCAGAAGTTCGCCAACCGAGAAGCACGGCCAGCCGCACCACTACTCTCAGTAGCAGTAGAGGAACCTTTCCAACAATGGGGTTTGGATATAATTGGGGAAATCACACCTCACTCTTCTAAACAACATCGGTATATCCTTACGGCCACTGATTACTTCACCAGGTGGGTCGAGGCAACACCGTTACGCCGAATCAACGATCAAGAGGTAATAGAATTCCTCACGCATTCCATCATGACCAGGTTTGGCGTTCCAACTTCTTTAGTTTTTGATAATGCGACTTATTTCTCATCTTTTAAATTATATGATTTTGCGCTGGAAAATGGTATTATTCTGAAACATTCTGCAAATTACTATCCCCAGGGAAATGGATTAGCTGAGTCCACTAACAAGAACCTTATCCGTATTATTAAGAAGACTCTGCTATCCCACCAGCGCAACTGGCACAATGCCCTTCACAATGCACTGTGGGCTGACCGTATTACTCCCAAGTCCTCTTTGGGCACCTCCCCATTTTTCCTCGTGTATGGAAAAGAAGTTGTCCTCCCTTCTCATCTATCTCTCCCGACCCTCCAACTGTCCCAAGAATGTCATGGTACCCCGTGTCCCACCTTACAGACTCGAATCGATACCTTGCTGAAATTGGAGGAAGAAAGGCAAAAGACCCGGGAAAAGTTTGCCATCCATCAGAGCCGAATCAAAAGATGGTTTGATAAAAAGTCCGCGGGAAACAAAATTTTTGAAGTAGGAGACCTAGTCCTTAAGTGGGATAAAGCCCATGAGGAAAAGGGGAAGCATGCCAAGTTCCAAGCACTTTGGACAGGCCCGTTCCAAATTAATGAAAAGATAGGATCACACACATTCAGATTGCAAACCCTTGATGGACGAGTCGAGGTCCTCCCGTTAAACAGGCATGACCTCAAACACTATTTCACTTAGCAGCCCTTGGAGGGCTGTCTTATTTTGTACCATAGTTCCTTGTCTCTTCTTTGTTTAAAAAATAAAAATTAAATAAATAAAAATTAAAAAATTAAAAAATTAAAAAAAATTAAAATAAAAAATAAAAAATAAAAAATAAAAAATAAAAAAAAATAAAAAAAAATAAAATAAAAGCCTAAGGAAGGATTTGTTAGAGCCACGCATATTGGCATACTGCAACAGGTTCTACGCTGATGGAAAGCCTTTCCCGATAAACTCAAAGGCGGCAAAAGCTTGCTTGTTCTCCGCACCTAAAGGTAGCACATTACCGAGCTCGAGTCATCAAGCAGGAAAGCTTACCTCGCCGGTCTGAGAGGGTGTCCACAAAAGAAAATGCAGTGTAAGTGGTAATCAGACCAGAAGGGAAAAGAGGTACTCTGGCTACGACAGGGTATCTGGGAAAAACCAAAGTCCTCATACCAGACCAGGAACAACCTCTCTGCAAGAAAAATAAGTCGGGATCCCTCATCCGCCCAGGCTAAATTTCCATTTCAAATAAGTGCCATGAGCACATCTAAATAAGTGCCTCAGGCACATTCAAAATAAGTGCAATAGCACACTAATAAAGGGTAAAGGATTGAGAAAGGCTTCCTGCGCAGAGAGGTGATGTAACGACTCCGCCGGGGTACTGACCAGGCTCGCTGGCAGCGGAGCAACGTTCACGATTCCTAGGCAGTGACTCCACCGGGACCGAGAGGTTCGCTGGCAGCGGAGAAACACGATGAGGACAAAATAATCGTACCAGACCCTATGGCCGCCTGGAGTTCTCCAACCCTTCCAGTCCGGAGACCTGAAGAAATGAATTTGGTTGAATGGCGCCCAAGCAGACCAGCAGATTGAGCAACCCAGCTAGGTGCCGAAGGCTAGGAAATGTCAACCACAAGGTAAAAGAAAACAGTTAGCATAGGCCCCTCCCTCCCCCCGCTAAGACTAACCATCAGCAGAGAATCTGAGTTCGTCCAGTGAATCACCATTTGTTGCAGCCTCTACAACACCCTCCAAAAAAGACTACCATTTCAAATTTTTGGAGCCCCTTAGAACTAAGAGAAATTGCTAAGTCACCAAGTCGCAAAGGTAAACAATTTATGAAAACCGCGACCTAGCGACCTAGCGACCTCGCGACCTCAGGTCGCCAGGTCGCCAGGTCGCAAATCCCCAAATTTGATAAAAAATGCGACCTTGCGACCTAGCGACCCCAGGTCGCCAGGTCGCCAGGTCGCAAGGTCGCAATTTTACAATTTTCATGGAAAAAGCGCGACCCAGCGACCTTGCGACCCAGCGACCCCAGGTCGCCAGGTCGCAAGGTCGCAAAACTCAGAAACTGACCAATTTGCGACCCAACGACCTGCATTTATTGCTCGCACGTGCGACTTTCTATAAAAGGGAGGTCGCAGGTCGCATTTTACACATTCAGCGATTTGTAAGAAAACGCCTCTGACAGCTCAACTGGTGCGTTTTTCCCGGGTAAGTTGCCATTTCTTCCTGCTGTTTCCGTTTTGATGCTTTTCTTACCAAACCCATCTCCCCTTAGGCCTTTAAATTGTCTTTTGACTGAGCTTTTATGTTTCTGAGGGTTTTATGAATTTTTTTTCTGCATAAATTGCCCAAACCTCACTGTTTTTCTGATTCACACCTCCACGGCATCATCCCTTGCTATTTAAATACTGCCACAGCTCCACCTGGACCTAGCTAACTTGTAAATACTCAAGAGGAGGGAGAAAAGGAGGTTCAAGGCCGCGCGCGCGTAAACTCCCCGGGCAAGCCATATTGCGACCTGCGACCCAGCGACCTAGTCACGAGGTCGCAAAGTCGCAGTTTCTCCAGTTTCTGGGATTTGCGACCCTGCGACCCAGCGACCTAGTCGCGAGGTCGCAAGGTCGCATCTTTCCAATTTTCTAGAGATCTGCGACCTAGCGACTCAGTGACCTGGTCGCGAGGTCGCAAGGTCGCGCCCGGACTCTGTTCTTGCCAGCGACCCAGTAGTCCAGTTTTGCATTGGCGCAGCTAAATTTCATCACTAAATTGTAACTGGCTTTTATCACCATGTCGTTCTTATCGTGGGATTCCTTTATGAATTTGACAGGTGAAATTCAAGAAGACATAGAGTGCATACCTGTGTTATTAGATTCTAGTGACATGGCGCCCCCGCTATCTCGGAGGAAGGACAAGAAAATAGTGGAAGAGATTGATGAGCTGGAGGTGGTGTCCCCACCCCCAATATACAGAGATACACTATGTACTTTTACAAAAGACGACAGCATGAGATGGTACCAAATTTATCATGAGTTCGCCATACCGGAGGAGGAATTTCCAGAAGATCTCCCAGACTGGGAAGTATACTTGGCGGTAAAGAGGTCTAAACTACATTTGGCAGGGGCGCATCCAGCCATATTCCCGTGTCCGGAAGTCATAGATTGGATCATACAAAAGACGGACCCCGAGAAGTTTGTGATCAGGGACAACCAAGGCAGAGCTTTCGCTACACTGGTAGGCGCGGATGCGCACATCTATTACTCACTGCCTCGCCCAGACGAGCATTTCTCTCCATAATGGGTTGTTGCTCACGCCGTTCCAATAGTTGATACTATTAGACAATGGTGGGAGGAGCCCGAGAAGTTCAAGGTCAAGAAAGACCAAGAGTACCCAGTGGCGAGCCTGAGGAAGGTTTACAAATTGGTTGCCGCCATGCTCTGCAGACTTTACGGGCGCCCAGATTGCTCCACCTTCAGCGGCAGTTGGGCTACCATCATGGAGTATGTGACAACATATGGCACCCGTTTCAATTGGGCCGGCATACTGATGACATCGATGCATACCAACTTGAACTCAGCATTGGCCCCGGAAGAAGGAATGCCTGCCGAATTTTACATGGCCTCTTACCTACTAGACGCTGTCTGCGCCAGAGTAGAGTTTGAGGGATGGGCGCACAACTGGGACTCCGAGCAGTCGCGCGCAATTCATCTACAACTCAAGGTATTTTGGGAGTCCAAATACAAACAGGATATGGATCAGATTTCCCAAGTATTTATCCCATCTCTGTACAGACATTTATTTGGCCAAGACGCCCCTTGCATGTCGTGGCGGGCCAAGGAGACTCTAGTTAAAGTGGCACACTGGTTCCCTTTCCCTGGATACACCTTCATCCGAGTCTTTGGAACTTACAAGGCGCCACATGCTATGCCTCGCTTCGTGACAGAAAAAATGCTTATTCAGGAGGTATGCTTTCAAATGTCACACGGATTCTCCAGCATCCTCTCTAAAGGAAAAAAGAAGCCGTGGCCCACGCTACCCCTCACCATCGGTGCATTCACAGTTAAAGACTTCAGGGAAGTAACAGCAGAAGCAGAAGCAATGAGAAGTTATCAGCTCGGGGCGCTTGAACACCGAACATATGATCCAGAGAAAATAGTTCCTGAACATTGCCGAAGAGCCAATTTCAAGTGGACTTATCAACATCTTGAGCGCCCAGCAGAAGATGAGAGAAGAAACTGGTATAATGCTGAAAGACAACTTGCTCCGGGAACTGACGTGGTCCAGGAAGACCCAGATGATCAGAGCTTAGAAGACAGAAGTCGTCAATTAGGAGGTTCCTCTTCATCTTTACTCAAGAAGTCTCGAACCAACACAGGGCCTATTCCATCCATCAAACAAAAGGAAGCAGAGGCAAAAGCCCAGCAAGAAAGGGAGAAGAAGCTAAAAGAGGATGAGGAAGCGCGCCAAAAGAGTGCAACAGCAGCACAAAAGAAGAAGCAGGCCAAAGAGGCCAGGAAAGAAAAAGAGGGCAAGGAGGCACAGGCCGCAGCAGAACGGGCACTTAAAGCAGAGCTGGACAAAGCAGAGGCTGAACGAAAAAAGAAAGCCGAACAGGCTGCTGCAGCTGAACAGAAGAAGAAGGCCGAAATAGAAGCCGCAGCAGAAGCTGAACGCCAGTGGAAGGAAGAAGAAGAAAAGAACACAGAGGAAAGGGAGGATGACTTGCTGGACGACCTTGAGGTGACTCCTCTCGATATACCTCTGGGCCGTACAAAACTCTCTGATGTCAGATCGCCCCAGGGACAGGAAGAAGATGTGTTTGACCTGACCAGACTCACATTTGATCAGTTTTCGTTCAAAATCCGGCAAGAGAAGAGGAGGTCATTGGCACAAAGTCCCTCTGTCGCATCCGCAGTATCAACAGGCAAGGACATAGTCCTGGATACCAGGACTAATCCTGTAATGATAGCATCAGCGGGTACTGCTTTTGCCGCGGCTACGGAAGAGAATGTAACCCGAATGAGTAGAGAAATAGTATCTCTACAAAATAGACTGCACGCAGCTGAGCAACGCGAGAAGAGAGCAGAGCAAGAGAAAGCAGAATTGCAAGCAGAAGTCCAGCAACTTCGAAACCAGGCTCTACCAGTAAATGAAGTCTCGCTTGCCATCTTCAAGGAGTGTGAGGTGTTGGAAGTGACTATGAGGCAGGTATATGGTGAAATGTTCACCATCAAACAAACAGTCGCTCCACTGGCAAGAGCACGAACGGAAACCAGGCAAAGACAAGAGCAACTCAGAGAGGCTTCACAGGCCTTAGACAGGATGATGGGTTGGACAATACAGTACCCTCAGGCACCTGAAAATTTGCCTAAGAGGGACTGGATTCACACGCAGGATGCAAAGGTTCAACTCCACATGGCGATACAATCTGGAGACAAACTGTCTAAGGACCTGGACAAAGTAATGTCCTCGTACAACCACCTGATTAGTGGTATCGACTCAATGCATACGTTGCACCACATTCCATCGCTTGGGGCATTAGACGAAGAGAGAACCTGGGAACAAGTGGACCAGGACATCCAATCATTTTTGCAACCTATCAAGCAAGCCGCTGCTGATCCAGAGCCCTCAACATCTCAAGAACATCTGAGTCAATTTATTTCCACTCCTGCGCGGATTTATACCAAGCTTGCCTCACTCTCAAATCAGATCGGACAGAAAAGGGAAACCTTAGTACCAAATGCTTTGGAATGTGTGCATCGATTGAAGGAGGAGGTACCTCTGGTTTCCCCCATAGCGGCAGAGTACCAGACATGGCAGGATTTCCTCAAGGAGCAACAGGTTGACGTCCCTGACATTAACATTTCGCGTCCATCTCCACAGCCTGGCAGCAGGAAATCATGAGCAGCAAGTAGAGCTAGGTCGCAAGTCGCACCAACAGGGCAGGTTGCAGGTCGCATCACCTACCCAGGTCGCAGGTCGCGCATACCAGTCAGGTCGCAGAAATAATGGGTCACAAGGTAACCCAACGGTCAAGAAGGTGAACAGTCAAGAGAACCCAACGGGCAGTTTTGGCATTATAAATACTCCTACGGGAGCTTGTATAAGGGCTTTTATTTTTTGGAAACTCAATAGCTACATGTCATTGTATTGAAAGATCATACACTTGAGCATATGAATATAGATTCTTGTTAAAACACCCTATGGTTGTGATGTGTTTTGCTGTGTGAACACTGTGTGTATTCCTTGGACAGTTTCAGAACATCCTATGATTAATGAAGCTGCACCTTTTATGTCATCATTTATGCGTCATGGCTATCTATGTTGTATCAATGATGTTCATTTTGTCATCCGTTCTATTAATGAATGTTAATGAACTATTTTGTTAGCATCTCGTTTTATCTTTCAGGAAGTAAAGGGGTATCTTATCATTAAGAACTATTTCTTTTGTGATCAGACTACCTTATAAGCATTACCCCCAAAAGATGTGTTGCTAATGACATCTCTTGAGGTGTATGTGCTTTATCTATAATCTTGCTATGCATAGTGTTTGATTCGTGTTTAATGCATCAATCATGTATTCTGTATCATGTGAATAAGTGTATGTCCGCAGGTTCAAACAGGTTCTTTTGAGACCGAAGGGAAGTCGTCTTAAGTGGTAGCCGGACCCACACCCCGGACGGGATCCCTACTCCAAACGGTTTAAGGTCTAATTGGGACTTTCTACCGGAGATCCCCCACGTTGGCCGGACAAATTTTCCGTCAACACCTAGTTACACTTTTTAACACCAATTGGATCTTGTCTTTATGGATGTGCCTAAATATGGAGAGATTCCAATATTTTATTTTTTGGTTTAGAAATTTGAGTCTTTGTTCGAAGTGATACATAGTTATGCCAAATAATATGTTTGAATCATCTCACCATGTTTCCATTTTGGAGAGGAATTTAAGATTCCTAATCTAGAAATATTCGAATTTGAAGGGTTTTCTCTTGGTATTTTTTTCCATCTCACTTTCAGCTACATTGGCCAATGGTTTCCGCCTTGGCTTGGAAGAATATTGGCTTAAAAATTGGTAGAAGATATGAGTAAATCATTTGTGATGACAAATATATCCAATATAGAGGTAATTTTGGAGTTGCATCCTCTTTTATTGTTCCAAGTTTGTATGCCATTTTGAGTGTGGAGATCTATTAGATTTGAGTTGTTGATGATGTCATTGAAGAGTTTGGTTTTCCTCTTATAACTTTCATATTCCTCCCTTTTTCCTGTAGGTTAGTAATCATGTTAAGGTTCCATCCTATAATCTAGATCAATGCACTAAAAATTTAGTGAACTTGATGGAGATTATGGCGGAAGATTGGGTTTTTTGGGGGGATAACGAGGCCATAGACATTAGATATCAGGAATTGGGTAGAAGAACCAATAGGTTGAAATATGGTTCCAAGGATTTGAGGGAGGGAGAAGGAGTTTTTGAGTATGAAAATGGAGGGATTCCATATGCCAACTGAGGTTCCTTGGGCATCATGGGTTATGAATTCAATGGTCCTCCATATCCTTTTTAGATATTGTTGAAGGATATATGTTGAGCATTTTGTTTCTTGTGTTAGGAGGATGTTAGGATGTTCATGTTGGATTTTGTGCTTAAGGAGTATTTGCTTGGAATTTCTGTTAAGAGTTCTTATATTTTAAGCAATGACTTTCATTAAGGGTTGGAAGATGGCATCCATAGTTGTTACTCTTCTATAATTTACTATGAAATATCCTAAAGCTTGCAGGAGTTGGCTATTTGTTCCCCTTTAGCTATTTTTTGGTTCTTTAAGATTATTTCCTTCTACTTTTGGTGCATTTATTTTTGTACCTTATGAGGAACAAAATTTATGAAATATAAAGTTTCATTAGGGGAATTTTGAGGTAAAAAATGGGCCTTCAAACAAAAAATGTACTAAAAAAATTCACTTTATAAGAACCAATAAGATTCTAAATGATGATGTCAACCCCATGGGTAAATATTTTGGAGGGAAAAGAGGAAAACTACTTTTTTTAATTGTATTTTTGACTTATCCCCTTGTAGGTTTAGTCAAATTTCATGTGTAGAGACACGTTGGATGAAAAATTAAATTACACATCCAATAGGTATCTACACTTCAAATTTGACTAAACTTATAAGAATATAAGTTGAAAATATGTTAAAAATATAGTTTCCTTTATTTTCTTTAAAAATTTGATAATCTTATCTCATTATTTTCCTTAGGAGGCCCATTTTAGACCTCAAATTTCCCCTAATTCTACCCAATTCTTGAGCTTGATGGAAGAGTGTCACCTGCTTCTTGATGTATGCATGAGATATAAGGTGAAATTTCTCCTCTAGAATAGTGATCACGTCCTTATTACACCATTCCTTAGTCAATGATTGCAGATCCATGTTCTGTAGCTACATAGTTTCCATGTCATCTAAGTATGATTGGATTTGATAGGGTCCTTCCATCTCAAATTCACACTGTCTTTTTGCATCTATAGGTTGGGTGCCATTTTCCTCCATATTTGAGTGGTTAGGTTGAATTTTTGGTTCCATTTTTGTCTGCAGGGGTTTCTCTTACTCTTGCATTGGGTATTTATCTATTAAGTGTTTATAGGATTGCGAATTGATTAAGGTATTATACATAGGTTAAGGGTTGAGTGTTCATTTCTTTTATGTTGGATTTCTTTTTAGTGGTAAACTTAATGAACCTTAAGTGTCCAGGGATACTTTGGTCTTGGTTGGTTGGACAGTCTCTGAAAAGGTGTATGTATTTGTGGCACTTGTGGCATCAGAAAGTTATTTTCTCATATTTGATAGGTTGTTACCATAGTTCATTTTCAAAACTTACAATTTTTTTTGTTAGAAGAGGCTGAGAGAGGTATAGGTAGGCACATAAAAAAGAATATGATGTATAATGACCATGTTTTATTGTGTCCAATCACATAAAACACTTTCAAATGGTGTTCCCCATCCCTACCAGTATGTCGAGATCTCGATATTATTGATGAAGTGAGTGGAGGCAGATCCATATGTACAGTGAGGATAATTCTTCCTTTTTGGGGTTGAATTTGGGAAACCAAGGCTTCATAAATAGGTTGGTTGAGTTCATAAAATACACCCCCCTGAAATACGTGGTCTTTATCTACTATGTTATTCAATATGTCTATAAATAATCCTTTAGAACCTAAATTATGTTCCATGTTTCCTTTAATCACCAAGTTCTTCTTTATCCATTTGATGAGAGACTTTTTGTGGGTCAATGTTCAAAATTTTTAAAAATTATGGCATATTTGCACATATGTTCCATAGTTGACCCAACTTTGCAAGGGGTGTTTTAGGAGGGGAGTCTTTGTCATTTGCAACAGGTAGGTAGTATATCCTTTAGTGACAGTGGTAGACTGCTCCTTTGGTGCAACTGAAGCTTGAGTTTTGATTATTTTCACGTCATTAGATGTTGAGTGAGGGTTTCATTTAGATGTGGATGTTTTTTCCACTCTTCGCATGGAGTAATTGGTTGGTCAAGTGGAAAAATATTTGTGGATGGAGGGGCTTCTTCCTCCCCATCCCCCCTATGGGCACCATTGGGAGAATTTGGTAATGGAGTGAGTAGAAGCGGAATAGAATCAAAACCATAGAATGCACTAGTTTCTAGAAATCAATTTAATCAATTTTGTTATCTAAGTGGGATAGATGAACATATTTTATTACACTTTCACATACTAAGTCATCTTTTTCATATTTAACATATTAATTCATATCATTTGTGTGACTAGAGATAGAATAAGGAGGAAACGAAAAACCGTGAAATTTTTCCTTTATTAAGTAGCTAAGTGGAATAATATTATGGAGCTATTTCATTTCACTATGCTATTTATAATCACCAAAATCAAGTTATTATTTTATAAATACAATTCACCAAAAAGATATTTCATAAGTAATTCCCAAAAAATCCTGATCTCATATTTCCACACGCTCCCCTACTTAGTGACTTAATTAAACTCTATTCATAGGTTTTTAGAGAGTCATGTATTTCCTTTATCATCTCTATATTCATAAAAATGATAAGAGTCATTACTTAAATAGATAATTCATAGATTAAGAGACCTGGAAAAGACTTTCTTAAATAGTTTTCTTGTGCTTTGGCACACTTACTAAACAATAAAATATTATCTTATCTATTATCCTTTCAGTAACTAGATATAGACTCAAAGAAAAAGCATAACTTCGTAGAATATGAAGTATGTATTTCAATATTTACTTGTATCATTACCATCATTGGACTTGAACAAGGATAAGACACAAAATGATAGATCAGTTGCTACTTGCTTCTCTTATTTTTTCATTTTCTTCTTTTATTTTTGAGTTTTGAGCCTTTCTTCCTCTTATTTTCCAAATTTCAAGACAAGAGTCACTTTTTTGTGGTGAATTTTTCTTATCATGCAATTAATTTTCTTACTAATTTCATGCTTTTTAACTAACTATGGTTCCCACCTCTTTGTATCTCATTATTTCTATCTTTGAATATAGATGAGTTTCATCTTATGGCCTCTATTTTGCATGTGCATATTTTAATTATTTTTTTGTTATTATAAATGTTAGATTTCTTGAACCCATATCAGGTTAAATATTCGATAAAAAAATTCGAGACAAAAATAAAAGTAATTTCTTTAGATATGAAAAATTATTAAAAAAATACTCTAGGTTCCCAACTCAGCTATGCATAGCAGCAATAAAACATAAAAACAAGCACATGAAAATTATTTAACATAATTTTTACCCTAGAAATCCTAAAATGGGGAAGACCAACAAACTTGGGCACTTTATTCAACTTCAAAAAATTGATTTCAACCAACCTTTTAGGAATTTTATAGTGAAATTAGAAATTTTAGCCCTTCAAGCCAAAAAAAATATAGTTGTAAGGTCCGATGCAAACTTCCATATATGGCCCAACCAATCAATCCACAATTCATCCTTCTTCAATCCACATAAATTTCCCAATTCATCCCTCTCAAAATGGCTTGATATCCACTCAATAAAATTGACCTATATGGCCTAGTATCATGGCCTCCACAAGTATATTCACTGCCCCTAAAAGTTAGCATCTTTACTTATCTGAATTATACTATCGCTTCGATCTCCTGTCATTGTCGAATGCCCAACTCTTATGTTGAATCGAATTTATCTCTCTAGCAAACGCTTTCTCTCTTTTATAAGTTTCTAACCTAATCTCCAAAGTGATGGAGGGTTGAGATTGCACCTCCAATGGTCATAATATAATATTTTGCTGACCTCTTAAGTTTATTAAAAAATGACCAATAAAATCTAAAATTAAATTATTGATTCTATGCCTAAGGTCCAAACTTAGGAAATATTTAAATAACTTAGTTGTGAGAAAAATTTGGTGATTTACTACATGTCATGCCACTTGATGCAGGAGCATCCTACTCAAGAAAATCATTGTATATTTGGTTGACTTAGGGGGCCTAATGTTCGATAAATAATTTAATTTATTAATAGGAAATTTTGTATATTTTTACTGATTTGAGTGATAAATAGGTGTGTGAGGGTTTTTAATGTAAATATTCTCAAATATGTGAGAATACGAGAGATATTAGACTTGTGAAGATCTCATAAAGATCTTAGGGATTAGGAAGTCCTAGAATAGGGATTTAGTTGAGTCAAAAGTGGATTTAGAGGATTTTTAGGATATGGTTGAGTAGATTGTGGATCTGAACTAGAATTGGTTGCATAATCCTTTTATATATATTTGTAAGCCTCAAAGGCACTAAGGGAGGCCATTTTTAATGAAGGAAATCAGGCCCCAAATAGATTAGGTTCGATTTGGTTAGATTTTATTTTTTTGGAGTTATGATTTGTTTTCCCAAGCAGAACAGTTGCAAAGGAATATATTATCATACTATGCATTTGATAAAACATGGATTTGTGTATTTATCGATTTTTCTTGTTGAGTAACAATTATATGTGTTTAATTTTTAAGTGTGTACCCTAGTTCGAATATTGATTAAAGGGTATAATTCCTATGTGAGTTTGAATTTTTGTTGAGATCCGCATAGGTCTAGTAATTGAAACATAGTTACAGGTTTGGAGCATTGGAAGAAGCTCAACCGTCAATCATAGAATAAATCGATAGTAAGCCACCATAATATTTTTTGTAGAGGGTTTGAAGTTACCTCTAAACATGCATGGAGAAGACAGACTATGGTTTAGATGAGTACAGTAATATGGTTTGAGTGATGGAGTTCGAATGGTGAATCCGATGTCAAAGGAAAGTGTTGATGGAGAACCAAGAACAATCGGAAGTGTATTTTTGCGTTGTGATTGAGAAATCAGATAGGAGTGTTGTTGGCACTGCAGGTTGATGTGTATGCCTGTGAATTTATAATGTTGCGGTGAGGGATCCCTGTGTGAATAATTTTTTTTTCTCTTTTAAGGTACTAGAGTTTTCAACGTAGAAGGTGTTGAAGTACTATTCGCAGGAAAGCATGGAAGAATTTGGAGTTTCCTGAGTTCCTTGAATGAACAAGATTTCAATTTTAATGTAAATAGAATTCTGAGTGTTGGTGAAGGCCAGAAATGAGAAGTCAAAAGAACATGATTGAAGTAGATATTGCAGTAGCCTGATGTGAGGATAGTAAGAAGATCTGAACACATATTGATGATTCTGAAATATAGTTCTTGTTTTAGCAGTTTTGTTCCTGCTCCATAATTTAGTTCTTGTTCTCGCAGATGGATTCTTGTTCTCACCTCCAACGTTCTTACACATCAAGTTGCACTGAAGGTAAACAAGCACATGGGTTTTTAGCATCAGACAGTTGACATGATCATGTGTTCCCTTAATCACACTTAGTTCTTCCATATAACACAAAACTTTGAAAACTAATCCTTCCATGTTTATGTATAGCTGATAGGAGCGTAGTTTTAAATGAAAATACTTAGGGATGGAAGGGTTAAAGTCTCTTTCATGAGACTTGTAGTGTAGCCTAGTGTTTTAAAGCTACCTATTGTAGAGTTATATCCCTGTCAGGTCATCAGTTGGTATAAGAGCGAGTAAAAGCTCTTTTGGGGGAAAACTAGAGTAGAGTTATGCTCTTGGAGTTGTATATATACACAATTGTGATTGCGGGAAGAAAGGATTGGATTTTAAATCTGACGGGAAGCAGACACACAGAGATAAAGTGTGGCAGAATATGGAGAATAATTGATACTCTTAAGGAGAATTCACAGAGGCAAATGAACAGGGAATAGTCCATTCAAAGTGTAGATGAATGGTGGAACAAAATCATGCAGATATCTGAAAGCTGATATGGTATGTTTTTATTTTTAACTCTGGGTTTGAGGATTGTGTTTGCAAATTTCAGGTTGCGGACAAAGAGGGAATATCTCAACAAAATAAGAACAAGAGGAGATGTAAGAATAAGAACCAGTTGCGTTCTTGAAGACAGAGTAAGTGGATACTCTGAAGGAAAGTGGTGAAGAACCTAAACGTTCTAGCTGAAGGTTGGACAGAGAAGACAAGAGTTTTCTCAAGAAAAGTAGATTTAAGTTGCAGAAGCAGAGAGGAGCAAGATATTTTCTTAGAAGATGGTTCCAATACAGAGAACCAAAAGATACCAAGAGGTCAAGTGCAGAGAGAGAGCCTGCATTGTTGGATGGAAAGTATGAAGGCTTGCTGAAAAGGGAGGCTTAAGTGTACTTCACAAGTGAACAGATGAAGTTCACAGAGGAGGAGAAGATGAATATTGATAATCATTGCAAAGGTTTGGGGAGAAGCCACAGTAAGAAGAAGGAAGATGCCAATGTAAAGGGAATAGAGGTGATGATTCAAGAAGAGATTGACAGAGAGAAAGCTGAGATAAAAATCCATATTGAGTTATTGATGGAGATGTTACAAAGGAATAAGGAAGACCGGAGGTATGGCCAGATTATGAGAAGAAAATTCAAATGGCATAGATTGCAAGTGAAGTGGGAGAATAGATTGAATGCTCAACTGAAGGAAGAACTACTTAGAGTAAATGAGCATGAGAAGTAAGTTTTGGTATATGAACTAGAACATGGCCCATTGTTTTTTTAAAGTGATGAAGATACAGAGGAGAAATATGCAGAGGATATTTTGAATCATATGAAGGATTTGGAGTAGCAAGAAGACCTAATGGTTGAAGCATCAAGTGAGACCGCAAGGTCTTGTGTTTTTAAAACTGACGATTTGTGTATGTTTACAGGTATTGCAAGAGATAGGAAACCTTTTGAAGATGTGAGTCAGGATGGATGAAGATCTTGAAGTAAAATATGATGAATAAAACCTCTCAAATGAGGAAGGCTTTGACTGGTTACAGCAGAAGGATTTCATTGATGAGTTACTTAATGGGAAAAGATAGTCATCTGAAGTTGTCATGGAGATGGTAGATCATAATCTTATTCTAATGAAAAATGAAGGAATATTATCTCAGAGAGGCAAGCCAATGAATTTGACTAATTTTATTGATGAAGAACAATTTTAGGAGAATGCTAATGCAAAAGATGAGGCAATAATAGCTCTTGAAGAGGGCTTACAGAAGATAGTAATAAAAAGTGTGTTGAAGAAGGAGGTGAGGCAGATTTGTCTCAGGACAAAAAGAAGACAGGCATAGGACTGAACGAAGAGGAAGGATGGCTACTAAAATATGTTAAGAAAGAAGAAGAACACATTGAATACTATAAAAAACATCATGATGAAGTACTTTTGAGGTGTCAAAGAGAACTTGAGTTGCTAGAGTAATTTTTTAAAGAACATGAGTATGAGAGTGTGATTGCAGTCATAAATGAAGTAGAGTCTCAAGCTTTGATTGGGACAGAAATATGTGTTAGTTGCAAAGTTTCTAATGTACTGGATAACAGAGAAGAAAAGGTGGATAAGTATGCAGTCAGAAAGATGACAAACAATTTATATTTTGAAAGTAAATTTGAGGATAAGAAGCAGCAAATGGAAATTGCAGAGGAAGATGTTTTCAAAGGAATTAAGTATGTATGGATGGCAGAAAAAGATGAAAGGAGAAGCTAGCAGATTAAAATGAATGTGCAAAATTGCAACAGAGAAAGGATCTTAGGCGAGTTGTTAAGACAAAAGTATTCAATGAGAAAGCGAAAATTGATTTTGTGGTTGATGAACTGTGGAAGTTGATGATGGGACAGTTTAGATGGATGAAAATAGTAGCAGAAGGGATGATCAATTAGAATTTGAATCTGATTGAAGGAAGGAAAATGAACTGGAGGATAGTAGGCATGCAGCAGTAGCAAAGGTGCAGAGAATTTGGACAATTACAAACTAAGTTTTAGGACCCTAGAGGTTTTCATCAGCATATCAAATCACATGATCAGGAGATCATGAATGTTTTCAAGTTTAGGAGTCTGATGCAGGAGCATCCTGCTTAAGAAAATCATTAGATATTTGGTTGAATTAGGGGGTCTAATGTTTGATAAATAATTTAATTTATTAATAGGAAATTTTGTATATTCTTAATGATTTGATTGAGAAATAGGTGTGTGAGGATTTTTAATGTAAATATTCTCAAATATGTGAGAATACAAGAAATATTTGACTTGTGAAGATCTCATAAAGATCTTAGGAATTAGGAAGTCCTAGAATAGGGATCTAGTTGAGTCAAAAAGTGGATTTAGAGAAATTTTAGGATATGGTTGAGTAGATTGTGGATCTGAACCAAAATTGGTTGCAGAATAATTTTTTGTATATCTATAAGCCTCAAAGGAATTAAGGGAGTCCATTTTTAATGAAGGAAATCAGCCCACAAATAGATTAGCTTCGATTTGGTTGGCTTCTATTTGTTTGGAGTTATCCTTTGTTTTCCCAAGCGGAATAGTTGCAGAGGAATATATTATCATAATGTGCATTTGATAAAACATGGATTTGTGTATTTATCGATTTGGCTTGTTGAGTAACAATTCTATGTGTTTAATTGTTAAGTGTGTACCCTAGTTCGAATATTGATTAAAGGGTATAACGCCTGTGTGAGTGTGAATTTGTATTGAGATCTGTAGAGGTATAGGAATTGAACCATATTTATAGGCGTTGGAAGAAGCTGGACCATAGAAATTTTCTTATCAATTAGATTGTCCACCTTAACATAATTTTTAAGCACTCCAAATAAAAAGTCATTGTAATTGACAAAATACTATAAAGAAGAAATTTTAATTTTATAGTAAACGTGAATAGTGTAGTTACACAATAGCAAAATTGATATACATGGGAGGAAAACTCCCAAGGTACTCTTGCTGTTGGGCAGGAGGCCTTGGACTCATGTGAATTACAAGAAAACATACAAGGATTGTTACTGCTGCTATGAACCCACCACTTCCCAGTCGCTTGAAAGCTGCCAATACAAAGATCTTCAAACCAATTGAAATTTTATGGCAGAAGCTTTCAAAATACTAGACCCAAATGAGAATTTCTCCAAAAATTGTCAAAGTACTTAGACCCACTTTAGAAATTTTATGGAAATTTCAAGATACTTAGAAGTTAGACCCACCCAAGAATATTTAGAAACTTTCACAAATTCATAAACCTACTTGACGATTAATCTCTGCTTAATGGGAATTATCTTAGATCTAAAGGTCCCAACAATGAACGCAACTGCCATTGCCAAAAAAAAAACCAACAAAAGAATAGAGTGAGATGAAAAGTTCAGGACAATGCAGGATCCTTGAAAGTTGAATGCAATATGAACAATCACTTGCATGGACTAGAGAAAATATGGGGACAATTACCTTGAAATTCAAGCTTCCGCAGGGATCAGACTCCAAGAAAACATTAAAAGCATGTATGTCAAAGTTTGAATCTATAAGTCTGTTGATTGCCTTCAGTGGCATGTGCATTTTCTATGAAAAACAGTGGCATGCAGAGCTTGTGTGGGCATAACAGTCCACCATATTCGTGTGACCATCTATGCATGGAGAAGAATTCAACACAAAACGATATGAGAGGAGTGGCATTCTTCAAATATCCCTTTGATCTGGGTTGTTAATTCTGTTGCGTACACATCGATTATGTGAGCAGAAGACATGAGATCGGTTGCATCAGCTTTTCTCTTTATGACCTCAGAGTCTAGAAACCTCATATGCACATAGATTTTTGGGCAGGTAAAAGGTTTAGAGGATATTTATAGGTATTTTCATATTTAAAATGTTCTTAGGAGCACTTTCACACTCCAGCGAGAAGCTGAGATGGCTCTTGACATTTTCAAGATCCCCTAATTAAGTTTGTATATGTTCTAACAATAATCTAAGGGTATGTTTGGATTATGTATTAATTTTCAGTAATCATAGTGAAAGAGACATGATTTTAATGTTATTTAAAATATAAGTACAATTTTAATTATTGTTAATTTATTTTTTTGGATTCGTATTTCAATAAATTACAATAATTAAAATTAGTTGTTTATATTTTTTTGGATTTGATTTAATTTAGTAATCTATTTGAAAAATTCCAAAAAAAAATTTAAGTTTATTTTAGTAAGATGTTAAGTTATTCTTTTGGGTTGTAGGTGTGGACTATTACAATAAAATCTAGCATCTAGTGTAAAGCTTTATTAGGTGATCTAGACAATATGCAACACACACGAGTGTTACCGTTGTCACCTTAGCAACCACACCCTCTTTTTAGTGAAGGACACAATCCAACACAAGGGAGGTTTCTCTCGTACGGCTTAGGGATCTAGTAACCCAAGGAATTGTATACGCCCCTTTAGGATATTTTGTAGCTACTACAACACCATAAAAAAAATTTAACCTGAATACCCAAATCTTGGATCCTCCTCTGCTTTTCAAGGTTTCAATGGTTATGCCTATGAGTTGTATTAGTTAAATCTTTAGATAACCTAGCTATCATTGAGAACTATGGTTGCTCATATTTTACAAAGGTAAGTTTTTTATGCCTACCTTGCCCCATTCTAGGTCTCATTATTTTGAATGCATCATGTTTTGTAGAGGTGTTGATTCATTCACATGCTTTCATTCACAGTCATAATAGTTGCATTATCATGTTAGAAAGTTGCATTACATATCCATGTCAGTTTCAAACATTAATTTGATTTGCATGATGTTCATGCATCAAGCTTGAATCTTCAAAGAATTCAGATTTAACATTGAACTCATTTTCAAGAAAAGCCATTAAACTTCTTTATTTCTTGTATTTCCATGATCATTTCAAAGGTTCTTTTCGAGTTCCTATAAAATCCATCTTATTGAAGCTACCTTTCTTAGCCAGCTGATTCTTGCAATGTCTAATCCATTGTGCATTCAAAGTTTTAGCACTTAATTTTGTAAAAGCACATCATATATCGCATAATCTTGCTAATTCATATTGTGTTTGGGTAAGCAGGGTAGCCTTCCAGAATTTTATATGTGCAATAAGCTTCACCTTTTAACAACATATTCGAAGGATGGTGTCATATGGCACAGTCATACAAAGACCTAGAAAACTTCTAAGAAGGATATGGAATACTTAAAAAGAGCTTTGTCCATTGGGAATATGTTTATAATTACATGTTTTTTGCTTGAATTTCTTAAACATGCATTGGGAGACCATAAGGTTGATACTAGAGAGCTCTCTCTAGCTTAGATTTAATAAGCTAAGTTTAGAATGGTTATACTTGAGAGCATTGTCTCACCCTATAATTGGAGAATATGCTAATATGATGAAAGACTATGATGTTGTTGTTAATATGGTTTGACTCACAAGAAAATTTTCATTTCAATGCTTGGCCTTTTACTAGCAAAAATTTGCTCTATATTTTGCGTTAAAGGCTAATTATGTTAAGGTGGACAATCTAATTGGCTGTAAGCCACCATAACGATTTTTGCAAAGGGTTTGAACTTATCTCTCAGCATGCATGGAGAAGACGGAGTATGGTTTGCATGAGTACAGGAATATGGTTTGAGTGAATGAGTTCGAATGGTGAATTTCGATGTCAAAGGGAAGTTTTGATGGAGAAGCAGGACCAACCAAAAGTGTATTTCTGACTTGTGATTGAGAAATCAGATAGCAGTGTTGTTGGCATTGCAAGTTGACTTGTATGCCTCTAAATTTATAATGCCGCTGTGAGGTATCCCCACGTGAATAAAAGTTTGTGTCTTTTAAGATACTAGAGTTGTCAACGCAGAAGGCATTGAAGTACTATTCGCTGAAAAGCATCAAATAATTTGGAGCCACCTAAGTTCCTTGAATGAGTAAGATTTCAATTTCAACATAAACGGAATTCTAAGTGTTGGTGAAGTTCAAAAATGAGAAGTCAAAATAACATGATTTAAGCAGATATTGTAGTAGCCTGGTGTGGGGATAGTAAGAAGATCCGGCAACATATTAATGATTCTGAAATATAGTTCATTTTCTAGAAGTTCTGTTCCTGCTCTAGAATTTGGTTCCTATTTCAGCAGATCAATTCATGTTCTCACCTCCAACGTTCTCACACATCAAGTTTCACTGAAGGTAAACGAGCACATGGGTTTTGAGCATCAGAGAGTTGACATGCTCATATGTTCCCTTAATCACGCTTATCCCTTCCATATAGCACAAAAATATGAAAATTAATTGTTTTAGTGTGTTTGGTGCATGTATGTACGAAATCACACCAACTTAAGGGGTGTGATTTACCCACTTAAGTTATTGGTAACAGGCAGAAAAACAAGTGGAGTCAAGAAAGTTAGTGGAACAAGATAGAATAATAAACATACTAGATAGAGAAATAACATGCATATATAAACTAAAACTAAAACAAATAAACACAAGCTCTTAATAGAGTCAAACAACTATAATAATCCGAACGGTGGCTCTTCGGCCCATCTTATTGAGTGCTAGTAGGAAATGAGGATGAAACTTTAACCCTCTTGCCAAAGGGCTCCTAGAACATGGGTTCTAAGTCCTGTTGCAACGATGTTTTTACTCCCAAGCTTGCCTCGGTGCAAAGTCTCCCTCTCTTTACTATGGTGGACTGAACTTGTTGGATGGCCAACAATTGAGTCTCCTCTATCTTCAACTCTGGATCACACACTCCCGGTATTGCTCTGGAAATTTTGGCCAGCATAACAATGTGTTCACCAATTCTTCATCTCATGGTGGCCTTATATAGGAGAATTAAAATCCTCCTTCCCTCTCTTGGTACATTGTGGACGGTGACCTAAGAGAGGGGAATGATTCCTTTGTGTGCTACAAATATTTCATTGTGTTCTCACTTGATGTTTACGGAGGCTTTGGTGGTTGTCCTTAGGTGGATTCAAGTGAGGAATCATTGTCCTAGAGTGTGCTTTTTTTTGGTCCCGAAAAGTGACTTTTTCCACTCCTAGGATTACATGTATTTCAGGTCATAAGGCACGCAAAGGTGCTCTTCACAAAGGATTATGTGCACGAAAGAATTTATGACTTTGCTCAAATTTGATTTTTCCTAAGACCTTAGATATTTTTAAATACTTTCCATATTCTCTAGTGTCTTTCAGCCCTGTAAATCCTTCTTCTTGACATTAAATAATTTCATCTTCTTCTTGTACGATTTTCCAGTGTTAACAGCTGCCCCCTAATGTGTGAGTTCTAGGAAGAACTGTATAGCTGAAATACATTATAGTTTCTATTATATATATCATGCATAGAGAGAGAGAGAGAGACCTACGTGAAGCTTGGAATTGGAAACACCCTGCACCGGTTCCAAGAATGATCATGTCCTATGGCACCCCTGTAAGCAAATATAATACAATACATATACAAATTTTCTACAAGGTGGGCATGTCCCATGCTAGTGATGATGTGGCTAGTTAAACATATCTATTTGATAGATACATGTTTTGTCTGTGTCACTAGTGATTTGGTGGTTGATGACGCCCTCTGGAGCATTTTTTTCTCTGACAATAGGTGGAATGTGGTACCCATATGCGTAAACTTGGTATGGCATATAGCTATGCATTGTATGCATAGGTGCTGGCTGGGACCTTCCTATGTAAGCATTGTTGAAAGAGATGCTTATGAAGGCAATGGTCTTCAACGAATTTGATCAAAGTGCAATGTTTTTAAGGTACGATACCATCTTGACATGAAAGCTTTTGTTGTAGTCGAATGTTGGGAGGATAGATGACATCTATGGGCAATGATGTCTCCCACAATGCCACCCAAGGATGCCCCTTTTATGGAGAGGGGTGATTCAAGGTACCTCTTCCTTTTTTGGAAAATCGGTGTCGAAGTCTACAAAAAGGAAGCCTTAACCGAACGAGGGGTTGCTGACATGAGGGGTCAGGGACTTGGAGGTGATGGGTTTAACATATGCATGTTGGCGAGGGGTGACTAAAAACTGATGATGGGGATTCAGTGGGCTGAGGTCGGAGTATACTAAGTAGCTTGGTGACAGTCATAGTTATTTATGATGGGGAAATCCCTAGAGTTGGTAGGGCTTCCAGGGTGGGTATAAACTGGCTTTGAATGTCATGGTGGCTTGTGTGTGGGGATGTAATACTCTGACCAAGGGTGTTCAGGGACTGCTACCATGGGAGAAAATGAATAATGAGAGGGTGGGGGACGTAGTGCACCATTTGCATTCTTTGTACACTTACCAAAAGAATAAAATAATGGGGTTTGGTTTGTACAAAACACAAAGATGAGTACCCCAAAACATGAAAGTGTTCGCTCACTGATGTTGTGAGGAAGCTGTTTTTCTAAGGGTGGGGTTCCGATTGGTTGGTCTCATGTGTGCGGTTAATGAAGAGGATGAAAAAGGTTCCCAGATGGGATTATTCTAGTGGAGGTATGGTGGGCCAAATGCGAGGTGCGGTAGTTGGCTTTTGATCTGCTTATACAACCTGGTCGTCCGGAAAGGGGGGTTTTAGTTTGTATGGTAAAACTTGACCTGTATGCATGGTTAGTGTTTCTCTCTACATACTGGGTCCCCCGAGCTAGAGAATAGGGTCCTCCCTGGTGATACGCTGGCACCCTATTGGTCAAAATTTGTTGAGGCATATGATGACTTTGGAAACTGGGTTGAGGTACGTTTTGGGTAGGACTATACGTGTAACTAGGGTTTTGACTGCTACTGCCTAGATAACCTTAGGTCAATGACCCAATTAGTATCTCTGCAAAGTTCGACGCACCTAAAAATTCTTGATAAGTTTGCAAGTGTGAGGCGTTGGGTAGGATGCTGTAAATTTATCCTGGCTGTGTATAAATCAGCTCAAGTTGCTGGGCTTTGTTGATGGCGTCCTCTTCGGATGTGGGCCTTTTTTTCACCACATCCTTTGAAATCTCTGTCGTGAGAGTTTTTTAGGAACAAATCTAAAAGAACCCGGTCGTCAATTTTTGCTTTACATAAACTGTGATGCTGCCTCCATTCATGGAGATGGTCCGAGATATGGACGGTGGGGGTTTGTCTAAAATGTGTCAGTAATTCCATTCTAGAATCATGGTGAATGGTAACTGAAAATATGTTAGGAATGCGGTGGCGAGGGCACTAAAGGTTCCATTTGAATTAGAGGGTTGCTCCACATACCATTTCGCAGCTACTCTTTTTAGAGTGCATTGAAATAGTCTCAATCGAATAGTGGCATCAATGATATTGTTCGATGAGCACCACTGGTGGAAGGTCATGACGTGATTACTTGGGTCTTCCACTTGCTTTCCTTTTAACTTTGGAATATCATAAGGGATCTTCGTGGGCATGGGAGGCCATGTAGCGTTGTGTGCGATGGGGTCATTCATCATCTTGGTTAAATCAGGTAGATTCAACGAAGCTAAGAAAGGTGACTGGGAGGTTAACGCCATTGCAATGTGTGAAAACACAAAGTTCTGGTTAGGGAGAGGGTTGGTCTGCGACGTACCTTGTTGTGTATTCGGCTAGCTTTCCAAATAGGTCACACTCCTTTTCCCCCTAGGGGTCGTGGGAGGAGTGGTGTGTGGTGTGGTTTTGGGAGACCGATTAGGGTTCCCAACTAAGGATGCTCCAATAAAGGATGAACCAATAATGGTGGCAATGTTCCGTCTTTGACGCCTAAATGATGAAAGACCTGGCACCCCTCCTGGTAATGGGGGGATGTCCAAAAGATGCCTAGATCGATGAGGTCTCATTGGGTCCATTCTAGTGTCAAATAGGCTTGGTTTTGGAAAAATTTGAGAGGATAGAGTCTATGATCAAAGAAAAAATTTGGTCACATACATAAAACAAAGCAAAAATAAAATAAAATTTCCCTTTAAATTAATTCTATGTGATCAAGCAATCAAAAAAGTGGTTTTTGTTTGTTTGTGTATGATACTCAAAATCCTAGAAGACCTATTCATCCTCACACACTCAAATGTAACTGGGCCTTGAGAAGATATCTTGCAAGTGTTTGTCCCGTAAGAGTTGGAAACTCCCCTAGTCAGCCGAAGAAAATCCACCAAGGTAAGGGTAGAGGGTCTGGCGCTTTCCTACACCGTCACATATAGGGAAAGGATGCCCTAGATTTGGCCACTAAGTAACACCATCCCACATGAGTGTTGGAGTCTTGGGATTCTTGGTAAGTCAATTAACAGTACCAATTATTAGCCGGGTCAGGTAGCCCCAACTGATATTGTACGCACTGCGCCTAAGCCTAACCCCCTCTGAAACGGGTCTCTGTCGTGCTTGGGTTTTCTTTTCCATGGAATGATAGGTGGATTTGAAGCTTTCTAAATAGTAAAATTCTATGTTTCAAGATGAATAATGATCAAGGCAGATTATTGGATGCCTACCTCCTTGATCCTAACTTAAACTATAAATTCTTTTGTGGCCCCTATGGGGAGAATTTAGTGAGTTTGGTTAAGTTAGTTTTAGGTGTCTTTTCTTTTCTTAGTGGGTGAATCAATGTGAGAAAAAAGTGGACAATCACATATTTTGAACGTGTGGATATGCAATGATCCTTTTCAAAATCCCCTATTTAAACTATGTTGTATTGTTACTTGCTCAAAAGAAAAATATGTGCCGATATGGGCCGCTTTCTATTTTTCCTAGTTAATCTATGTGATTAACTAAAGGGAGATGGCGAGTTGTGAATAGAGAGTGTTCATATGCTTACCTAAAATCACCAGATGATTAAAAGGTAGTAGAGATTACTTGCTCTTCTATTGACAATTTAGTCCTCATCCCAAAAATCCTAGTGCAAAAATTGAACTAAACTAATAACTTTTACACTAGAAAAAGAAACTAACTAAGCATGCGTGGACTTGGGCCACTTAATTTGGCTAGTTATCTAGGTGTGTTGGTACCTAAATTTGCAAAACATTAAAAAAATTCGGAATGCAAGTTATTTCCCCCCCCTACTTAAACTATGTGTGAACTTTTCAAAAATCAACTTGAAATAAAAATGACACTAAGCCTACGAAAAGTAGCTAAGAGTGAGCTTTAGCAAGCTGCAGGGTATCTCAACCAGTTCTAGCAGGTGTATTATGGGTTGCCAAGCACTTTACAAGCAAGAAAAGATAGAAATGAGGGAGAACTTTCTCTTTCTATCTTTTGCATGCAAAAGGTTGAAATAGGCGCGATGTTTGCGTGCGGGTCAGCTCTGAACGCACGCCCTGGGTGTGTTTATGGGAGGGAAAAGCATGAAAATTCCTGCAAAAGTAATTTTTGGAGTTGTTCTGCTTCATTCTGTCACTTGGGATGAACTAGGGACTGCAAAAGAAATCTGGGGAAATTCAGCTCCACTGCATAGTCGTTATAGCATCATTTTTCACCTTCATATGATTCATGATTGCTTTTATGGCTTTGGGCACCCATTCCTACAGACTTGAACAAAATTCACTAAAAAACAGTGTTAAAATTCCCATACGTGGTTATGCCCAGACTTTTCCGCGTGTATACGCGAGTCCATATGTACTTTTCCGCGTATGCCATTAAAATCATTAAAAAATATATTAAAATTCCCTATTTTCGGGTTGGGTTGATGTTTACTCCAGTAGTTCAACCACCCCAGCACGTGGCCAACTATTTCCAACTGATTGAAACTACTTTGAGGGAGTATAAAAGCCCCTCAGTTATATCATCATTTTTCACCTCATATGATTCATGATTGCTTTTATGGCTTTGGGCACTCCATTCCTGCTGCACTTGAACAAAAATTCACTAAAAATGTTGTTAAATTCCCATACGGGGCATGCCTGCATTCTTTCAGCGTGTACACGTAAGTCCACATGTGCTTTTCCGCGTATGCCATTAATATCATTAAAAAATATATAAAAAATCCTTATTTTCGGGCTGGGTTGATGGTTACTCCGGTAGTTCAACCACCCCAGCACGTGGCCAATTGTTTCCAACTGATTGAAACTACTTTGAGGGAGTATAAAAGCCCCTCATGTGCATGGCCTAAGGGAGAGAGAAATTTTATAGACATTATACTCTGTTGGAATCCCAATTCAAGTCTGAATTCCCGTGCCTCCTGCACTTTCCTAGATTTATACAGGAAACCCTTGTTTCCTGGAGATGTTCATCCGTTTATATGCCATCTCGAGTGCACAAGTCTTGAAAGTATCTTAGCGAGGCAAGGGCGGGACGAATCTGGACGACGGTCTGCTCGAAGATCGTGGAAGGATTCAGGTGATCTCTCCACTCTTTATCTCTGTACATGCTGTTCATAATAATGAAGAACCATCTTGTTCCTGAACTTACGTGTTAACATCTATTGGTATATGTGAAAAGATTGATTATTAAGCATTTATTATGGTTTATATAAAGTTTCACATGGATTACACTAACATTTAGAAGAAGTATATGCTGTACAACTAGGTTTCCGTGCACGTTCTTGCTTGTTTTTCAGGTTGAAGGAGGAAGAAAGGTTGCTGGGGGTTTGAACCCTGCGGGATCTACATCGAACGTAGGACTACGGGTGAGTCCTTCTATCGTTGTTATCTAGTTTTTGCATTCAAGCATGGTTGTGTGAGAGTCCTTCTGAATGGCATGCCCTGCTCTGTGGAGGTTTTGACCCAACAAACCTCTAGGGTGATTTTCCCCAAAACAGAACTGGCGACTCCGTTGGGGACCACATTCTTGTGATTCCCTTGTTGGGTGGTTTCAGCTGTTTGATAGGTTTCCAACAGTTTTAACTTTTTGTTTTCAGTCCAGTTAACTTTTTCTCAGTCAGACTAAAGACCTGGTTCTTTATCCAGGCTTAATATTTTTATTTTTTTATTATTTACCTTTATATACGCGAGTTTGTCTAGACACAGACGCGTATCCACGCAGTTTGCTTCAAAGGAAGTCGCGTATACGCGGGTTTCCTTTAACACAGTCACGTATGCACGCTTGTTTCAAAAATGTCAAGTAGCGTATGCTTGGGGGCAAATTTTGAAATATTGGTTTTTAGCTTTTCTGGTCTTGTCTGCCTGTGGTGACCTGTTTCTACAGTGTTTTTTAATCTCTGGACTGTGTTTAAAGTGTTTATATGTCTATTTCTCTCTCCTTTGTGTGAAGACTCTCTCGGTTGGTGAAATTTTTGGTTGTTACGTTTGTAATTTTGGTTTGAGTACCAAGGTCTTTTCTTGAAGATTCTTGGCTGTTCTTCTTAATCAGAGTAGAGAGCTCCTGCTCATTTACTCTTTCCTTGTGTGTTGTTGCGCATTTTGATTTTTTACCTATTCGGTGCATTTGGTTTCGTTAATGTTCAGTAGACTAGTTTTGTTGCAATTTTCGAAGAGTCTCTTTTTTATTCTTTGAAGTTTTTTATTGCAAGTTTATACTATTGTACTGAGTTGATTTATTGAGTTTCTTGTCTTCCTTTTTGCTCGTATAAAGCCCCACTGCGAGAGTGGCATGGTTGGCTTTGAGCATTTTGTTGAAGTTATACTTGAAATTTAGAGTTTGTTTGACTTAGTTACCGGATAGTTCAATTGGTCTTCTTGAAATCTCTTTTTTATAAACTAAAACTACCATATAGGTTAGGAAATCCACTTTCCGTTGCATCTTGCATACTAGCCTCCATACTGATCACTTGCCATAGGGTTGATCCCATCAGGTCATGAGTACTACACCCATTTCACTCGCCGATTATTTAATCATGAATTGGTGGTAGAGCCTTCCTTTACATGGGCTTCCTAGTTAGTTCCTCGCTATCACTTGTTGCCCATGCTGCATTTTATGTAGGCTCGGGAGTCCTCTTTAGTCCCGCCATGAATTATGTGTTGAAGCTTCATTCTTCTTCTTCTTCACTATCATTTTTCTGGCTATTACCCTAGAGGCTCCCTAGTGTTGTTGAGTTGTATTACTACATTGCATATTGGCTACTTGTTTATCCTGGCCTTTAGCCGGCTTCATTTGGACTCAATGTTTAAGCCAACTTTTGACCTTGTCTATCTATACAAGTTAACCATTGCATGCACTTGGCTATCGCGACTTGACACCCTTTTACCCATGGATGGAACATTCCTCTGAGTATCGCTTACCAGTTTCCGCCACCTTGCATTGAGCATAGGATTGTTCCAATCCCAGGAACTAGTGCATCTGTTGCTTGATACTCGTTCTATCCATTGTACCATAGCATTCTTTTATTCTTTTTCAGGCTTATTATATGAAAAAGACAAAAAAATCAAATATAACAAAAAGAGCGGGAACGGGATGTAACTTCATACTTTTATGGCAGTACAGTGTCAGTTTGTCGCCCTTGAACAAAGCATATACACTTATATATCTTTCCTCCATTTGGGATGGTTTTAGTTTGACCTAGGTTCAGCCTTTACCTTGTTTCACTTGTCATTCCTCCTCCGGTTGGTTATCTCTTCCAATCATATGGAGAGTTTGTTCTGCCTCCTGCATAACAGACTTATACAGTGTCACTTTTTACTGCCATGGTCATCACGAGTCGTGCTTTTGTTCAAGGGAAGTCTAACCAGAGTCGGCCATTCTGCGGTGTCCCTTGACTCATTATTCAGTCGGCCTTCCCGGTCTTGTCAGTATCTTGTTCTATCACATCAGATGTTTTGGTCTTCTGCTCGTGCTGGTTTGAGAAGGTCCCCATTGACTTCTTGCCGGCGGGTTTGTCTCTTATCGACTACGACACATTGCTCTGAGAGCAAGCCTAGAGCCGCACCCTGGCCCTATTTCCATCATTGATAGGTGACCTTATGCTCAGCATTTGATCATCATTATGGGTCTTTGACTGAGTGGTTTCCCCTGTGTTCAACGTCAGCATACATTATCACACTTGGGATTCGTGCAGTACCTTGATTTCCATTTGACCCTATCGGTGGATTTCTCACCTCTGTGTTAGCTTTCATTATTGGTTGGTTCAGAGGGTTTCTTCCGTGCGCTAGCTTCATCTTGTGCATGTCGGAAACGTACTTCGGTTTTGGTTCCATCACTCTACTTCGTCCGATTCCTTCCAAATTTTGGCCTGCGGGTTACACTCGCGCTGGACTGATGTGGGATGCCTTAATGCCTTCCTTCCAGCAGATCTTTTCCCATCGACTCCGACTCATTGCTCTGGAAATAAGGTCTAGAGTCTTTTTGTCAGTACCTTAGGGTTTGCAGTCATCAGTGGCAGACTCTTCGCTATCGACAGTGGGGATTCATCATTGCCTCCTGATTGGTAGATTCTTTCAAGTGTTCGACTTCAACTCATTTATTCGCACTTGTTAGATTGTACTAGGGCACCTTGACACTCATTTTCGTTATTGGTGGGTTGTCTCGCATTGGTTAATGGTATACATTATTGGCCGGTAATCCAACGATTTCTCACATGGTCGACTTCAGCTCATTTATTCCCATTGTGTAGAATTGTGCCATAGTGATCGGTGAAGACCTCGGGTTGCATCAGCATTCTTCGGTTCACTTTTGACAGTCCATTCAGTTTCTGCCAGTGATGCCGTTCACCCTTATATGTTGCAGTTCAGTACATCAGCATCTTATATGTTGGATCCCGAGTTGCGTGATTGTACCGTTTGTTCCACCTCTTATGATTCGGTACTTGGAGATTCAGTTACTTATATGATCAGACATCCAGTTGCACCATCTTTGATCAGCTTTCTATATGTGATACTTGGACATTGATTCAGACTTACACTTCCGGGCCATGCTCAAATGATTCATTGTGTACTTTCAGTTCAGCTATACTTGTATACATGTTGGATCTATTCATTACTTTCTATATGATGTATTTTTGACTGAGCATGGGTATGCCCGCCTCAGCATGAGTTGACTCTCTGTTTTCTTTCATTGGTTTTTGGTAGGCTGAAATCTGGTGAAGTCCTCTCTTGTCCTTGTGAAGTTCTTTCTATGTGCATAATACATTTCGGCCATCATGTACCCCTTCTGACCTCATATATTAGGGGGCATCTGTTATAGCATCATTTTTCACCTTCATATGATTCATGATTGATTTTATGGCTTTGGGCACCCATTCCTACAGACTTGAACAAAATTCACTAAAAAACAGTGTTAAAATTCCCATACGCGGTTATGCCCAGACTTTTCCGCGTGTATATGCGATTCCATATGTACTTTTCCGCGTATGCCATTAAAATCATTAAAAAATATATAAAAAATCCTATTTTCGGGCTGGGTTGATGGTTACTCTGGTAGTTCAACCACCCCAGCACGTGGCCAACTGTTTCCAACTGATTGAAACTACTTTGAGGGAGTATAAAAGCCCCTCATGTGCATGGCCTAAGGAAGAGAGAAATTTTATAGACATTATACTCTGTTGGAATCCCAATTCAAGTCTGAATTCCCGTGCCTCCTGCACTTTCCCAGATTTATACAGGAAACCCTTGTTTCCTGGAGATGTTCATCCGTTTATATGCCATCTCGAGTGCACAAGTCTTGAAAGTATCTTAGCGAGGCAAGGGCGGGACGGATCCGGACGACGGTCTGCTCGAAGATCGTGGAAGGATTCAGGTGATCTCTCCACTCTTTATCTCTGTACATGATGTTCGTAATAATGAAGAACCATATTGTTCCTGAACTTACGTGTTAACATCTATTGGTATATGTGAAAAGATTGATTATTAGGCATTTATTATGGTTTTTATAATGTTTTACATGGATTAAACTAACGTTTAGAAGAAGTATATGCTGTACAACTAGGTTTCCATGCACGTTCTTTCTTGTTTTTCAGGTTGAAGGAGGAACAAAAGTTTTTTGGGGGTTTGAACCCTGCAGGATCTACATCGAACGTAGGACTACGGGTGAGTTCTGCTATCGTTGTTATCTAGTTTTTGCATTCAAGCATGGTTGTGTGTGAGTCCTTCTGAATGGCATGCCCTGCTCTGTGGAGGTTTTGACCCAACAAACCTCTAGGGTGATTTTCCCCGAAACAATAACACGTAGCACAGATAGAGGTCTCTACAAAAAAAGAGGCACAACCACATAAACTTGGTAATAAATGTTAGTGGAGTCGCCAATCCTTTTTTAGTGTGTTTGGTGCACGTATGTACAAAATCACACCAACTTAAGGGGTGTGGTTAACCAACTTAAATTATTGGTAACAGGCAGAAAAATAAGTGGAGTCAAGCAAGTTAGTGGAAAAAGCTAGAATCATAAACATACTGGATAGAGAAATAACATGCATATATAAACTAAAACTAAAACAAATAAACACAAGCTATGAATAGAATCAAACAACTGCAATAATTTTAATGGTGGCTCTTCAGCCCCTCTTATTGAGTGCTGGTAGGAAATGAGGATGAAACTTTAACCCTCTTGCCAAAGGGCCCCTAGAACATGGGTTCTAAGTCCCGATGCAATGATGTTTTTACTCCCAAGCTTGCCTCGGTGCAAAGTCTCCCTCTCTCTACTATGGTGGACTGAAATTGTTGGATGGCCAATAATTGAGTCCCCTCTATCTTCAACTCCGAATCACACACTGCTGGTATTTCTTGGGTAATTCTAGCCAGCATAATAATGTTTTCCCCAATTCTTCATCTCATGGTGGCCTTATATAGGAGAATTAAAATCCTCCTTCCCTCTCTTGGTACATTGTGGATGGTGACCCAAGAGAGGGGGATGATTCCTTTGTGTGCTACAAATATTCCATTGTGTGCTCACTTGATGTTTAAGAAGGATTTGGTGGTTGTCCTTAGGCGACTTCAAGTGAAAAATTATTGTCCTGGAGTGTGTTTTTTTGTGGTCATGGAAAGTCCACTCCCAGGATTGCACACATTTCGGGTCACAAGGTGCGCAAAATAATTTATGTCTTGCTCAAATTTGATTTTTCCTCAGACCTTAGAGATTTTTAAATACCTTCCAAATTATCTAATGTATTTCAGCCCTCTAAATCCTTCTGCTTGACATTAACTAATGTCGTCTTCTTCTTGTACAATTTTCCAGTGTTAACACTAATCCTTCCATGTTTATGTATAGCTGATATGAGCACAATTTTAAATGAAATTTCTTAGGGATGGAAGGGTTGAAGTCTCTTTCTTGAGACTTGTAGTGTAGCCTAGTGTTTTAAAGCTACCTATTATAGAGTTATAGACTTGCTAGCTCATCACCACTTAACCAATGTAGAATAACCTTCTAATGTACAATCTCAACACATGTTTTTCAACCACTCAATGAAATCGCTTAGGTTCCACCATAAACAGATTGAGTGTATTGACTGCAAAACAGATGTGTGGTCTAGTATTGACCATGTACATGAGAGAGCTAATCAATTTTCTATATAATGTAGGGTCCACTTCCTCTTATATGAAAGCATCAATATTCTTTGATTTGGTCACTAGTGGCGTAGAAATGGGTCTGTAATTCATTATACTAAATTTCTTCAGGATCTCAACTCTATACTTCCCCTACCATAGGAAGATCTCTCTATAATTTTTCAACATCTCCAAGCATATAAAATAATTCATAAACCATAAATACTTCATGTCGAACTCTACTACTAGATCCCTCTTTCATTATTCTATGAGCCTCTCGCAACCTATGAGAAATAAGTCATCTACATGCAACACCAAATTATAGGTTCACGCTTGACCTGAATGTAATACAATTTATGGTCTCCCTCACTCTTGGGAAATCCCAAGACCTTGCAAGTAGCTATCGATATTGGCATACAATTCCCTGGGAGACCGCTTAATTCCATACAATTCTCTCTTCAATTTTCACACATGGAAATCCCTCCCATGCACCTCAAAACGCTTTGACTGCCCAATGAAAACCTCTTCCTCAACCACACCATTACAGAAGGTCATCTTCAAGTCCATATGGTGAATCCTCCAACCCATATACACTATAATATAAACTATTTCCCTGATGGGTGAGTATCTAGATACTTGGGAAAAGCTATCATCATATTCAATCCCTTCCTTTTGTGAAAACCCCTTAACCACAAATTAGGCCTTAAACTTTTTCACACTACCATTTGCAACATGCTTAATCTTATATACCCATATAGAGCCAACAACAACTTTTTCCTTTGGACATGGTACAAAGTCAAAAAAATTATTCTTCATGATGGAAGAATACTCTTCCACCATACCATCTTTCCACACCTGATGCTCATATGCCTCTTGGAAGTTGGAAGGATCAGCCTCAACCAATTCACTCATCAATGACATATAACCAAAATATTTTTGTGTTCCTTTTCTCTATTTTACCAACAATAATAATACATTAGAGTATTTATACTTTTTTTTGCGCCAACAAGCCCAATAATAAGAAGTAGGGTCCATACTATCCATTACGTCTATGCACTCCTCATTGGGAAATTAGTTCCATAGATTTTGTGGAATGTATACCAAAAACTAGGAGGGGACATGATTATTGATTTATGGCAGTTTGTAGGTTCAACAAGATATGAATTCTCATTCCTTAGAAAAATACCATCAAAATATAAGAAGAAATAAGGTTTTTCTTTGAAAATGTCTAGGTGCACTTTTGGATACCAAGGAGAACCATATCAAATAGGCATACCATAATCCTCCATTATTTTTGGACTAAATTTTGGGAGAAGATGGACATAAAGTTGAAGATCTATGCAACATTCCATCCACATATAAATGAGTAGACAAAGGTATTCAATGGAAATTTGGTGAAGCGTTTGAGGGGTTGTAATCACAAGAATCCAAATACCTAGGATGAAAATAATATATATATATATATATATATATATATATATATATATATATATATATATCACTCTTGTAACGGATTAACCAAAAATTCTACTGGATAATCACCTTTTGAATTTTTCTTTAGATAATTCCACCTTCACCCTGGGATGTTGTATATAGACAAAAAAGAGAAGTGAGGGAGGACTTTCAGATGAATTTTTTGATGTTAAATTCAGAACATAAGCTTTTCAAACTGGGATCATAATCTTAGAGGAACTATATTGTATGTGTGAAGGTATAAACATTGATGATTCTTTTTATTGGAGGTGTCTATAATACCATGCATAATAGTTTTGGTCACTAGATAATAGACTTAATCACACTTCTCTTCTATAAGGCTGAAAACATTCCTACAGATTGCCTGTAAGTCTCATCTTTAGCAGATCATGGCCCTACACTTGAAAAAAATATGACCGGAAAGGGTAATCTAGAAATGATTTACTCAACTGTGTACCTATTGCAGAGCCTTCACATGTCATATCCCTTTTCAAATCGATTCCCATTCTTTAGAAATCAAACACTACAAGAAAATTAAAAAACAATTTTGGTCTCCTTCATTGGATAATCTTATTAGCCTACTTAATGCAATAAGAAACCTAACAATGGTGATTGTTGGGAATTCAATGTAGGACCATATCATTATTCACTACAATATTTCATACTCATGGAATGGATATGTTTCCACAATAAAAAAAAGTTTCAATGGCTAGATATGAGCCTTCAATGATCAATTTCACCCCTACAAACTTTAAAGACAATTTGGAACAGAGCATAAATAATCAATAATTTAAATAAATACAAAGCCACCACACCATTTGCAATGTTTCCAATGCTAGATCAATAAGATATGATTCTAAAACACAATTGTGTATCTATTCAAAACAAATCAATTCCATATCCATAAATCAAAGGTTGTTGTATTTATTACAATGTATTGTGTTCCAACCAAGTACGCATTAAAAAAATAGAGCAGACCAATTTGTAGGCACTTGAGACAATCATCACATGATTGGATCCATATATCATATACAAAACATAAACAATACAAAATAAATATCTAAGTTATAAGTGAGATACAATAAAAACACAACTAATCCACACATTATCTATATATAAAGGAGTTTGTATCTTGAAACAAATACACCCAATGGGTGTTGTTGATGGTGTTGGATATTGCCAACACACAATGGGTACCCTCGACGTGAAGTCCCAATTATAACTCACACTGTTTGAAGTAGAAGCCCCATCCAGATTATCAACCCGACCACCATAACTTTAGTTTTTCCTTGGTTTAAATGGGTAACATAAGAGATTATACACATAATATTCGAACAAGAAATTAAGTTGACGTTGTGAAACATCAATTGCAATGTGTAAAATGAGACCTTCATGAGCAAGATATAGAATGAGCATCTAGAAGGAAAGTAACAACACTATCCTAAGAGAGACACATAACAACAATGAAAGATTCATTTATTAACCTAAAAATTAGTTCACAATATAACAATGACTCAAGAAAGAAGATACAACATACATTCAATAAGATAATCACCAAAGCCACCAAAATATTTTAATTTCTTAAGTGCATGAGAATGCTAACATATACCACAAACATCCAAATAATAGTCTTAAAACATTCATGATGCATGCATGAAAGTATGTTAGCTCAATCTAACATACTACAATGATGAGCCACTAGCTCCAGTAGTGGAACATTAAGTCACTTATTTCTTCTCCAAGTTTTATCTCCTATGCCAAGTTAAAGAATCCAAGACTATCTCTCCACAGCCTAAGCCTACAAAATCATTTTTCTTGAGTTATGAGGTTGATTTTATAACAAGAGGAATAACCTTTCATATCCCCATGAATCTTGAACTACCCTCATGACTCTTGGAATTCTAGGTGACTTTTCAACTTCCATAAGAATGTTTGACTTCTCCTAAAGATTATTTTGCCCATATATGACTATGTGACTTTTCATATTCCAAATATGATTTTTGGACTTCCACACATTACATTTTTTCCTTTTCCTTTTGATAATTACATCATTATACCCACAATTTTTTTGGCATGACACATGGAAAAATATTGACCATTGTGATGACACTTGTACAAGTCACAACTTGACAATAATGACATGGAACCTTATGATGATGTGGCAATGCCAATTTACTCTCTCTTTTGTTGTGTAATTAGCTATTCATATATATCTGATCATCATCTTCATCTTCACCCTACAAAGGGTCTTGGATCAATGTTGAAACCTTCTAAGTCATGAGATGTCCTCCTTCTGCCACGGCTAGGTTCTCTTCATTTCTTCATGATGGTTCATCTTTGTGCTTCTTCTCTGCAAGTTCTTCTTTGTTATTTCTCCTTGTCATCTTTGAACATCTCCTTTCCATGTCAAAATGGTACACCTACTAGTGAATATCACTCATGGAAAGGAAAAATAAGTCTTGAAATAATCTATCCTATCTCTACTATGATCATGGAATAAGTTGCTTATGATAGGCCTGTGTGAGGGTTGAAAGAGGAAGGCTTGATAAGGAAGGCACGATTAAACTCAACAATGGTTGAGGGGAGCACCATTATTCACTAATACTGCACCATGTGCTATGATGAGGAGCTTCTTTAGGGTCTGGCATGGTGGTTAAGTGTAAGGGATAATGTGATGAAATTTTTGACTAAAATGACGCCATGCACTACGTCCAAAGGGTTATAAGACAAAAAAGCGCAGTTGAGCCGAAAAATGGGCAAGGGATGACCCCATTATTTACTAAAATTGCGCCATGTGCTCAGAAAGAGAGAGAGAGAGAGAGACTTATTGGGCATAGGGCACATTTACAAGAGATAAGGAGGAACCACTCTTGGTTTTCAGTGCGCTATGCACCGGAGAGGGTCAGTGAGGGTGCAAGTTTCAGTAACAATGGACAAGGATGCCTAATTGTTGCTTAAGAGTGTTCCATTCACTTTTAAAGAGACAAATATTCCTTGTTTTTCTGAAGTTCCCTTTTGAAAGGATAAAAGTTTTTTTTTCTTCCGAAGTGTGACCAAATGGTCCTTATTTTCTCAAAGTTCACTCAAATGGTCCTTGTTTTCCCGAAGTGTGCTCAAAATAGTAATTTTTCTATCAAAATTTTCTTTTGAAGGGAAATCCTTCTATTGAGCACAATTTTCTTCACCAATGGATAATGTTTCACTAAATATGCACTTTGTGCCTAGGGGAGATCATTAATAGGAAGTTTTCATCATCTGGTGAAGGATTGAAACTTTCATACTCGCACTTGTTAGTAGGACCAAGAAGTGCTCCAAAATGGATAAGTGTGGGACCAGTAGAGTAAGAGAGGAAAATGCATCCGGACACAACTCAAACATGGATCACACACATGAAATCCATAAATACAATCCATATAAATACACAGGACTCATGAAAAATAGTCACACCTTGGAAAGACCAAAATGTGGAACCTATTTCTAAGTATGACAATTAAAACACCACATTATGACACTTACAATACAAATTGTGATAGAAGTGTCAAATGTGACCAAAAATTGTGCTAAGATGTAGGAATGTTTCAAGTTCATATTCTAATTATATGCATGACCATCTAATGTAGAAGAGTGCACTAGAACTGAATCTAGTGATGTGTGAAGGTGTGACACAAGAAAGAGTGAAAATAGTCAAAAGAAACACTTGCAAAAGGTGAAGGAATTGAAAGCAGCACATGCTAGAGTAAAGATGACATGAAAATGACACTTGTTAAAGTGAAATCAGGAAAAATACATAGTCGCAAACATGAAAGTGACACTCGTGAAAAAATATGTGTGCAAAAGCGACAGTTGGGAAAACTCACCGAAATAAAAATACAATCGCAACCAAAGTGAGGGAGATTGTCAATGAAGAGTGCGCACTAACTGTTGACATAGGTTGACATTTTACAGGCACTATCTTGATGGACTACACTATTCCAATTCAAGATTTCATAAATAAGGAAGTGTGCTCATGCATATATCAAGGGATAAGCATGTGTGAGCAAGTGACTTTGACACTTAAAATTCGAGGAGAATAAATAAACACCTAACACACCATCAATCGACTACGAAGCATCCATAGAATGAGACATTATAAGATCCTTATTAGTCCCAAAAGTTCAAGTGTAACAAAAATTTTGGAAGGTGTTTATCACAATGTCAACACTTTGTGACACACTAGTAGAACACCAAATTCTCTGTTCAGGTTTTACCCTTAAGTGCAAGGTCTCAGTCTTTCAGGAGATATTGATTCACCATGTGGATTATCTCAGCCTTGCCACTTATCCCAGTCTATAATATAGTCTATTTTATTCTCTACTTAACTCGAAGTCACCTTAAGTACTATTCTATATAGTTTGTTATATTCTCTATTCTATACCATGTCGGAGTCACCTTAAGGAATCACAAGCATCGCTTCACTCCCAACAATATTGTTCAGTACCTTGGCGAAGTTACTTGCTTCACCTCTTTACACATGAATCCTTTCTCTTCTCCACCCTTTATTTAGTTTTCTTAAAGGTATGCTTGAAGCATTTATTGAACATTTGTAACATGGTTGGAAGAGGGATCCTGACTTATTGATAGCAAGAGAGGTTTTTCCTTGTTTAGGGATTTGAAAGATAACTAAAGTTGATATGCTCATTTTAAAAAATTTATCCTTTCCCTTCTCTACTCGGTTGAGCTGCCAGGTTAAAACACCATTCAGCACAAGGCTAAGTTAGAATGAAGATCCTAATAAATAAACAAGCTTCATAATTCAACCAAAATATTTTCACCAAGAACTTATCCTATGTTTCATCAGACATCATTGAATTTAAATATATATAACCAAGACAAAAAAGAGTATGAAATATCAACCAAGTTTTTTTCATCATCACAACTCTCCATTTCAATTTTTGACACACTGTATTTTGAGCCAAAGGAAAATATTTCATGCAAAGTATTATTAAATGTACATGTAAGAGAAGGCACAATAAAAAAATGAAACTATATCAAAAGAAACAACAAATAGAGAATGAACTAAAACCATCATGAAGAACAGAATGGGAAAACAAAATAAATGAAGATACAAGATGGAGAGAATGGAGGATGAGTGTGCAAGGGAAACTAGCATGCAACTAGACCTACTCCTAAAATAGCTGGATAGAAGGTAAGGGATAAGTATAATGTAATTTCATGTGTAGCCATCATAGTTCCCAATTTTCAATCACCAAGATAAGAACGATTAAAAATTATATATAATAATGTGAAAATGATAATATAAGAACTTGAATACTTTTCACATAATATATAAGGTATTTTCTAGATGCAAAGAGATGTACAATCCTTAAACACCATGCAACCTTACCTTTTCGATTAGAAGAGAAATGAAACAAACCTTGAAAGCTTCAAGTGGATACATATTCATCTATATTTTCTTGCTTAGAAAACACCAAGAAATATTGAAGCTTTTTTTTAGCATAAGGGATTTCTAAGTAAGATTCTTGCAACCAATCACAAATTGGATCATAAAATTAAAAACAATCCTCTTGAAAACCCTGAAATCCTTGAAAAAAATTAGTTAATGGCATGGAATCAGGATGAGAATATTGTAAGGGAAAATGAATCTGATCATGTTCAAATGGCATGTCAAGATAGTGAGGGCTGAACATAACCATCAATGAATGTTGAAGTGATTCAAATTCTTGAAAAGTATCAAAATAGTGAGATGAACAATAAGGATCAACTAATACAAAACAACTATCACCCGATATACTGGTGGGAAAGTGGTGAAATGAATGATAGTTGTGGGAATTGGATTTATCATCAGATGAGCTAATAAAGACATAATATCATTGGCTAATAGAAAAGAAAGATAGATTGGTTTGAATAGCTTTGAAAATGCTTCAAACAATATAATCATCCCCCTCATATGTTGAATGTGACAATCCATTTCCTTGTAACTGGTTACAATCATCGCAAGAATAAAAATTAAATTATAGTATAGAAAACACATGAAACGAGTTGAGATACAATGGGTAAGAATGTATATTAGTTAGAGTAATTTGACTTAATAGATAACTTAAACATTCATTAACACTTAAGAGGATATATGATTCCATGAAGAAAATGATTAGCATCACAACATTCACAAGAAAAAGTAGGAGTTAATTATTTTTGGATGTATCAGATAGCCATGGATCCATTGGCCAATGATAATCATTAAAATTATTAGCTTCATATCTTTGTGCATCCATGGAGGGAATACACTCTAAAACAGAGTTTGATACAAGAGATTTTCATAGAGGTTAACTAACTAAAACATAATCTTCAATCCAATCAAAAACCAAATCTTGAAATTTAAAATATCTATAACCAAGATGCCACAAATCCTTCAAGAAATATTTTTCATCTAGTGAAACCATGAAAATAAAGTAATTTTGCGAGGAAATTCAGATCTCACATAGTTCGAGGATATTTCTAGGATTGTGAGAACCTGACAAAACCATTGAAGTTCCTCGACTTCCTGACAAGTCATTGAAATTTCAAGGATAGTAGAATTTCATTTTGAAGATTGAATTAAATCATGCATGACTTGTGGAAAAATACTACAAATAATTTCAATAAGATCACTAATATCCAGATGGAAACCATCTATATCATTGGTTTGATTGGATTTTTCAACTTCAACAAAAAAGTTACCCAAGTGGTAATATTCTTATAATGGAACATCTAAGGATGGATAAATTGGATCAATCTTATGAGTAACCTAAATAGAATAATTTTCTTGATGAAAGACTGGAAGTGATAGGGAATTGAATGGATGATTGATGATTTCATTACCTTCTTCTTCATCATGGATAACCTCACTACCTTGTTTCAATTTGAAATTAAAATAATTATATGATGAACTTGAAGAGCATGGAAAATATTCTTCAAAAGTTAATGCATTACAAAAAGTAGAGCACAAGAGAAAGTGAGCTGAAGAGGAATTTTCCATAATAAGATATTCTTTGATTGAATTAGATTCCAGCTCTAAATATTTCAAATCACAATTTTCTTGAGATGCCGAAATATTAGTAAGTGCACTTGGGCATTCATCAACACATACATCAATGGAGTCATGATAATCAGAATGATAGTTTCTCAAGACTTTAGATTGATTAGGTAATTTGAGTTTATTCGATTTACTACCGATATGAATAGGTTCCCAATCAGCTAAGAATGGAGGAACGTTGTTTTGACATGGAGGACCTTGAAAAAGAGAAGAAATATCGAAATAATCTTCACCTTTCTGCTCCTATACCTATTACATGTGACTACCTTGAACCTGATCATTGTTTAGATTAGAAAAATGGGAATCATAAGAGTTAAAACAATATTGATCAAGCAGATCAAGGGAAATGGGTTATTAGAATGAGAATATAAAGGAGGAAAAACATCCAAATCAGATTCAAAATTGAAGTTATAAGTGTTAAGGTATTCTTAAGGAATGGAGGGGTTATTCTTCACCTCAGGATTCATAAACCATTTCAAGGTTTCCTCCATTGGATTTGGATAATGAGAAATGGATGAAGGTTGAATAGGTGGATCAACTATTTTATTAATAGATTTCCCAACTTTGACATCATCACAAGGAGGCACCCAAATTGGTACTAAAAATGGAGTAGGACAATGAACAAAAGGAATAGTAGGTTCCTCCTCTGAATTTAGAGGTGTCTCATGTTTTAGAAAAGGTTGGAAAGTAGAAACATCAGGGGGTTTATACTCACCATGTAAATAGATTTTAACCAAACTTTTGAACTTCCTTTTAGTGAAATCTAAATCCATATCTTCTCGATGAAACTCATAACATAAGTGAAGGAATCAATTAGAAAAATTCTCAATTGATTCATTAGGGTACATTATTAGTTGATTAATTCTTTTAAAAACATTTCAGTAATCATACCTATCAAAATATTGATGAAGCTCCTTCAGGAATTGATCAAATGAATGGATGGAATTAGATGGTAGGGTATGACACCATCATTTAACTCGACCTTCAAGGGTGAGGAATAAAATAACACAAGCAACATCTTCATCTTCGATTTCATGAGATTCACAAAATTGAAAAACTTAAATAAATGTTTAGTTCTGGATAGATCCACCCCACCATTAAAATTTAAATGAGAGAAGTCATAAATTTATTCCATGGATATGAAATTTTACTAGGGGATAGGTTATAAAACACTTCAGGATTACTATTTGGGGAAGAGGCATTAAAGATAGGAGATTCAGCATAATCAATGGGCACAAATTATCATCTGGACCTCCTTCTAGTGCAATAATGTTGGCAGTGATGGATAATTCCAACATACAAGGGGTATCCCCGATGTGAAGTCCTAATTAGACCTCACACCATTTGGAGTAGGATCCCCATCCAAAGTATCATCTTGACCACCATAACTTAAGGTTATCCTTGGTTTCAATGGGTAGCATAAGAGATTATACACATAACGGTTAACCTTTGAACAAGCAAGTTGACATTGTGAAACACCAATTGCAATGTGTAAAAGTATACCTTCATGAGTGGGAGACAAAGTGAGTCTCTAGAAGGAAATTCATAGTACTATCCTAAGAGAGGCACATGAGAGCAAGGAAATATTCGTTGATTAACTTGAAATTTACTTCACAACATAAAAATGACTCAATAAAGCAAATACAACACACATTCAATAAGATGATCACTAATGCCACCAAAATAGTTCAATTTCTTTAGTACATTAGAATGCCAACATATACCACAAACATCCAAAGAATAGTCTTAAAACATTCATGATACATGCATGAAATTTTGTTGGCTCAATGAGATTTAATTATTAAGTGAAATATCCAAATACACAAGTACAATGGTGAGCCACTAGCTCTAGTAGTGGAACATTAAGTCACTTATTGCTTCTCCAAAAAATAGTTTTCTCTTCCATGCTAAGTTAGGGAATCCAAGACTAGCTCTCGAAAGCCTAAGCCTCCAAATATGAGGTTGCTTTTATAACAAGAGGAATAATTTTTCATATCCCCATGACTCTTGAACTACCCTCATGACACCTAGACTTATAAATTACTTTTCAACTTCCATAAGACTCTTATACTTCTCCTAAATATTGTTTTCTCCATATATGACTATGTGACTTTTCATATTACACATATGACTCTTGGACTTCCACACATTACATTTTGTCCTTTTCCTTTTGATAATTACATAATTACATCCACAAGTGATGTGGCATGACACATGAACACATATTGACCATTGTGATGATACTTGTACAAGTCACAACTTGACAATGATGACATGGAACTTTATGATGATGTGGAAATGCCAAGTTGTTCTATTTTTTTTCATGTCTTCATTTCTTCATGATATATCTAATATCCATATTCATATTCACTCTCCAAAGGGTCTTGGATCAATGCTGGAACCTTCTATGTCATGATATGTCCTCTTTCTGTCATGGCCAATATCTCTTCATGTCTTCATGATGGTTCTTCTTTGTTCTTATTCTCTACAAGTGATTTTCTTTTCTTTCTCCTTGCCATATTCCTTGAACATCTCCTTTCCATGTTTAAATGGTACACCTACCAGTGAAGATCACTCATGACAAGTAAAAATTAGTCTTAAAATCATCTATCATATATCTAATTTTATAATGGAATAAGTTGCTTCTGATAGGCCAGCATGAGGGTTGAAAGAGGAAGGCTTGATAAGGAAGGTGTGGTTAAAAACAACAATGGCTAAGGGGATCAAAATTTTTCACTAAGACTACACCATGCACTATGAGGAGGAGCTTGTTCAGGGTCCAACATAGTGGGAAAGTATAAGGGACATTGTGATGAGATTGTTGACTAAAATTGCGCCATGCACTAAGCTCAAAAGGTTAGAAGACATAAAAGTGTAGTTGAGTGAAACAATGAGCAAGAAGAGAGAGAGAGAGAGAGAGAGAGAGAGAGATTTTTTTAAGTTCACTTTTGAAAGGAGAGAAGGCCCTTTTTCTTCCAAAGGGTGCCCAAATGGTCCTTGTTAGAGAGAGAGAGAGAGAGAGAGAGGGAGAGGGAGAGAGAGAGAGAGATTTTTTTAAGTTCACTTTTGAAAGGAGAGAAGGCCCTTTTTATTCTGAAGTGCACCCAAATGGTCCTTGTTTTCCTAAAGTGCGCTCAAATGGTACTTGTTCTCCTAAAGTGTGATTTTGAAGGGACATCCTTCTGCTAGGAATAATTTTCTTCAAAATCAGTTGATCATTCACTAAATATGTGCTATGTTTCTAGGATGTCTCATGAATAGGCAGTACACATCACTTGGTGAAGGATTGAAACTTTCATACTCGCACGGGTCTGCAGGACCAAGAAGAGCTCCAAAAAGGCTAAGTGTGGAACTAGTAGAGTAAGAGAGGGAAACACATCCAGACATGAATCAAACATGGATCACACACATGAAATTCATCAATATAAGCTAGAGAAATACATAGGACTCGTGAAAATAAATCACGCCTTGAAACAAAAACAAAGAGAAACTTATTTCTAAGTTTGACACTTAGAATACAACTTACAACAAAAGTGTCAAATGTGACCAGAAAGTGTGCTAAGTTGTAGGAATGTGTCTAGAACATATTCTAATGATATGTATGACCATCTAATGCAAAAGAATGTGCTAGAACTGACTCTAGTGATGTGTGAAGGTGCCACACAAAAAAGAGTGAAAATAGACAGAAGCGACACTTGCAAAAGGTGAAGGAATTGAAAGTTACACATTCCAGATTAAATATAACATGAAAATGACACTTTCTCAAGTGAAATATATCAAAATAGATACTCGTCAACATGAAAGAAACAGTCGTGAAAAAAAAAGTGCACAAAAGTGAGTTTGGAAAACTCATCGAAATAAAAATACAATCACAACCAAAGTGAGGGATACTTTCAATGGAGAGTGCACATTGTCAGTCACCATAGGTTGAAATTGTGCAGAAACTGTCTTGATGTACTATTCTATGCATTTTCAAGCTTTAATAAAAAATGAAGTGTGTTGATGCATTTATCAAGGGCTAAGAATGGGTGAGCAAGTGAATTTTACACTTAAAAATATGGGGAGAAGACATAAACACCTAGAATAGCATAAATCGACCATGAAGCAACCATAGAATGACAGATCATAAGTTCCTCGGTAGGCTCCAAAATTCATGTGTAAGAAATATTTTGGAAGGTGTTGATCGTAGCGACAACAAGTGCCAAAAACACCAATCTGCTATGGATTTAGAAAAGTAAAACAACATTTACTTGCATAAACTATATAACACGACATGTTTCATGAGAAGCAAAGGAATCCAAAGGGACAATGCTTTGGTTTGGTGCTCCATTTCCAACTAGAAATTTTTCCCTAGGAAAATTTAAATCAAACTGGATTCAACACACAAAAATAATCTTCACAACAATCTTCTATTATCAATCCACATATTACATTGACATAAATATGTGCAAGAGCACTCTGAAAGGTCCAATGGGATCATTTTTAATTAATAAAATAATAATCGACCTTGTTAACCTAAATCAAAGGCTAGGATCTATTTTATACATCATAGAATACATTATAACAAGGATAACATCCATAGCCTAAATGGAGTAGTGCCCAGGAAATATAATGATCCATGTATATATTTGGAGCAAAAAAATAAAAAAATATCAAACTTGAGAAGGTGTGTCGTTGTGTCCTAGCTAAATAGATTTGATATACAAAGCCATTGATCTTAGCCATATCAACCAAAAATATATTATGTAAATAGATGTCGAGATTAACTCAATATAATATGCCATCATCTTAGTAGCATCAAAAAGAAAGAAATAGAGTTAGGAGAATGATAAAAGGAGATAATTGAAACTGAAATTAAATTAGCAAAAATATTAGTTAAATAGACAATACTGAAGAAAAAAACATTAAAAATATTTCAAAACTAAGGAAGAAAATATTTTGATTATCATTAGAAATCCATATTAAAATTGAGATAGGAAGACAAACATGAAACAACCCTTAGACTCAAGGAACAAGAGGGAAAAATGGAACAAGTAGTAGAAAAATTGAATTCTTTTTGTGTACACCCTGTAAATTCTCAAGGACCAATACAAAGTACTAGATATCAAAATAATGAGGATCACCCAAATCATGAGATTTTGGAAATACACTTCATAAGTAGTCAGTACTATACAAAATTTCCAGTAAGGACTATCAACAAATTAAAAAGGAGCAACCAAGTACAATTGTATAGACCACAGGGGATTTGTTGTTTGTATCATTAAAATGGAAGGAATTTTGAATAAAACCCACCACTAGGTGAACATGAGAAAATCATGACAACATCTAATAATTTGGAAGGAGAATCATATGATTGGTTCCTATGGTGGTCTAGCAAAAATGATGCCCATTCTTTTTGCTAGTATAATTTTATGGATTGCTTTCTAAAATATTATATGACGAAGAAGAAGATGATGTATACAACATTTTTTTACATCTCGAGAAGAAGGGAATTGTAAGCGACTATACCCATGAATGGAAAGTGTTGGCAACACGACAAATGGGACTCATTGAATAGCAACTACTTAAAATGTATATATGTGATCTAAAGGGTTATATTTATGATAAAATAAAATCATGGAAACCTAATATTATCGAATATGCTAGATATAAAATAGGTATTATTGAACATAAAAGAAGACTCAATAAGGCATTGCTCATGGGTCTTGAGAAATCAAGAAAATATTCAAAATAAAAATCAAGTAAAAAAATTTCAGATAGATCTAACAAGTATATACAACCCCAATTATGATAAGATGGTAACACCTACCCAAAATCATCAAATAAAAAGGAAAATAAATGTTGGAAATATGGAGACAAATATGGACCTAGACATAATGCAACACAAAGAAACTCTACACTTTTGAAGCAGAACATGAGGAAGACTCAACTAGTAGTGATTTGAATGAAAAGATTAATGATGAAGTTGAAGCCCCAAGCACAAAACTAAAAGAAGAACCCATGCCTAGAATTTCTCTTATTGTAATCACATGAATAAAGCAACCACAAACCCTAAAATTAAGACAATATATAAAAAAAGAAAGCATCAGTGTGTTAGTAGACACTGAAAGCGCTCATAATTTTATATATGTGAATATTGCAAGAAAATTAAATCTATTTGTGTACCCCAAAAGTAGATATAAGAGTAATGGTGGAAAACAAGAAAATATTATATGGATTTGGAAAATATCACAAGGATAAATTACAATTACGATAACTATGAGTTGTAGTATAGTTTCTATAAAGTACCCCTAGGAGGAGTAGACATTGTTTTGGGAATCCTACGGCTACAAACATTGGTAACATACTCTACAAATCACTAGAAACAATTTATTAAAGTCAAATGGGCTAATAATATATATATATATATATATATATATATATATATATATATATATATATATATATTGTTTGGATTCCAAACACTTCCAACTCAATTTTTTTCTTCACGAGAAATGAAAAAACTTATTCGAAAGAGAGCACCAATAGATATTTCACAATTTCAAAAAATAGAGCTATTAACTACAAATGTAGTTCAAACACAACACCCAAATATTGCAGCCTTAGTCCAAAAGTATAAAAAATATTTTAGGAATTACCTATGAAGTTACCACCAAAGAAAATGATAGAACATGTTATCGAAGTTAAACCATATGTAATGCTAGTTAATATCAAACCATATTGATGCCTTCATAATCACAAAACAAAGATAGAAATACTAATTCAAGATATGTTAAAATGTGGAGTTATTACAACAACAAGAATCCCATATGAAACTCTAATGGTATTGGATCTAAAGAAATATGGGTATTTTATAATATGTATAGACTATCGAGGGTTAAACAAAATAACTTTAAATTTTTTTTAAAAAAAATACCCATTACACTCATAAATGAGTTTTTAGATGAACTCCATAGAGAAAATTACTTCTCGAAGTTAGACCTAAGGTTAGTTTATTATCATGTATTAGAAACGCTAGAATATGTCGAGAAAAATACTTTCATAACTCATGAAGGACACTGAATTTAAAGTGATGACATTCGGATTAACAAATTCCCTAGCTAAGTTTCAAGAAACTATGAATGAGATTTTTAGTCCATACTTATGGAAGTTTGTATTAGTTTTCTTTGATGACATCCTTATCTACAACAAGACTTGGGGATAACACGTTACGCATCTCGAGGATGCACTTTCCTTATTGAAAAGAAAGTAGTTCTATGCAAAATTATCGAAGTGTATTTTTGGTGAAAGGGAAGCTGAATACCTCAGACATATAATATATATGGAAAGATTCAAAATTGGCCCCAGTAAGATCAAAGAAATCAAGTAATGGCCAAAACCAAAAATATATATAAAAACTAAGAGGATTTCTAGGATTAACAAGATATTATAGAATATTTGTCAAAAACTATGTGCATTTAACTGCACCTATGTCAGACTTGTTAAGAAAAATGTCTTTTAATGGGATAACAAGGTAGAAGAATGTTTTGGACATAAAAAAAATTAATTTCATATACTATGGTATTAACAACCCCATATTTTTCCAAGCCTTTTTTGGTAGAATATATTGTGTTAGGGTTTATAATGGGGGCAATATTAATGCAAAACAACCATCCAATAGCATTCAAAAATCAAAAGCTCGACAAAAAGAAAAGCTTAAAGTCTACCTATGATAAGAAAATTCTTTCCATCATACATGCATTGAATAAATGGAATTAATACCTCTTGGGATGTGAATGCTCAATTCATATAGATCACAACAGTATTCAATTCTTGTTACAACAAAAAACATTATCTACAAAACAATAGAAATGGATGGAGAAACTTTCCACTTTTGACATGGAATTTTAGGTCCCTATAATACTAGTGTAGCCCTTTTATTATTGTTGGTGTGCCCATGTAGTCCCAATATTGTTATTATTATGCATCATAGAAGCTCATTATTGTTATTGTTGTTCCCTTACATTATTATTTTTATGTCGGTTTTGATTATATTGTGACCCCTTAGACTCCTATATATAAAAAGTAGTTTTTTTCATTTGAATCATCCAAGAATTGTTAATTTGTGTAATTTAAAGGAGTTTTCCCCCTCAAAGAGGATATTTTTAATTTGTTGATTTATTATTTATATTGTTTTGTGATTCAGTTGCATAACACTTGGTATCAAAGCTTTGGATTCTATGGTTTCACTTCTTCAAACATGTCATCTTGGAATTTTCGTTATAAATTTTTTTATACAAGGCTTCAAAAGCTGAAATTTTGACCATGAGGAGCCGAAATATTTATGAACTGCGTGTTAAAATTTCATATATATTTTTGTTATATTCTTGACTATATGATCCAAGGAAGTTAGGGTTTTTTCAGGCTCCAAAATTTAGTCTCAAACAGGTGACCTAGGTAAAATAATCATAACTTACATTTCAAGCATTGGATTGAAATTATGTAAAAAAGGGCTTAAATATCACAAAATTTTGTTTTTATTTTATTAATTTTAGGACCGAAGGTCGAAACGGTGACACGTGACACTTTGTACAAGTTTTCCCTACTGAAATAATCTATAATATGGTAATTGTGGGAGATCATCCATAACGCTTTCTTGCAGACTCCAACCTCGGTCTGACTTGTGGGGTTGGAAAGAGGACTCAGAGTGCTACCTTAGGAAAAAAATTTAGACCATGAGGATCTAAAATTTCAGAGCTACAACAGATTCAATATCGAGCGCCTACAAAGCAAGAAAAAAGTGTGTATTTATTTTAAAAATTTGCATAAGATTTGTTTGAAAAAAATAGTTGAAGTGATTCAAAGGGAATATTTAAGAATATATATCAGTATTTTGTTTTGAATTCCTGCCAAAACAAATAATTCTACACCCATTAAGCCTTCAGAAATATCTACTATGACGCATGAAGAGGAAGAATTACAGCATGATATATCAAAGTTAAGGGACCAAGTGCAACAAATTTTTCTTTGACAAAGAGAAACCAAATATGACATGGATGGCTTAAAAGTATATACAGATGCGATGAATGTCAATTTGGAAGGGTTGAAAAAGTTGTTGCAATAAAGGCCTCTCGATGGTGACAAGGTAATCCGTGAAAATCGTGATGGGGACAAAAGGAATATGAATCATGATTTTAGAGACTCCAATGTGTGGAAGTTTGATGGCAAGAATTCGGTAAAATGGATGCTACAGATGGAGAAATATTTTGATCTCCATAATGTGTAACACACACAAAAGGTATGCATTGAAACTTTATATTTAGAACCAAATCTATATGTATGGTTTTGATGGCTTATGAAGGAAATGATAGAATATTATGGTGATACAAAGAGAAAAACCTTCTTTATCGAATTGATAAATCTCAAACAAAATGGTTCAATCCCGGATCACATCGAGGACTTAAAAAGATTGAATATAAGGGTAAATGATATTCCAGAGAAACATATGATTGATGTCTTCATAGGTAGTTTAAAGGATAACATCCAACATGAGGTTCGCCTTTGTGAACTCGATTCATTGGAGAAGGCACTCAGGGTGGCAAGAAAAGTTGAAAGCAAAATTATGACAACAAGGAAGTCTACTACTCACAACTATAAATATGGAAGTGTTGTTGCTCCTAGATTTCTACAACCTACAAGGTTGACACCGTAACAACTGGAAGAAAGAAGAGTAAAAGATATTTTTTACAGTTGTGATAGAAAATACACTAATGGTCATAGGTGTGCTGAGAAAAAAATATTTTACATAGATTGAGAAGAGGAGGAAGAAAAGGAACAAGAAACATCAAAAGTAGAGGCCTATACATTAGGAACCAACCCTAGAGAAACAAGAAATGAATCTAAAAATATCTTTTAATGCATTGGAAGGAATTACCACTCCTAAAAATCTCAAGATAGAAGTACATATCAAGAATAAAAAGGTAAAAGTGCAAATTTATTTAGGTAGTACCCATAATTTTATTCATTGTAAGATAACCAAAGAATTGAATTGCTTCCTATATCTAGCACAAGATTTTGAAGTGATGGTTAGAAATGGAGGAACTATAAATTTCTTTGGAAAGTTCCATAATATCAAGCTAAAATTGGGGGAATATGTATTAAATAGTCCAATTCTTTCCATTCGAATGAGCGGTGTTGATGTTGTACTAGGAGTCCAATGGTTACAATATTTGTGTACAATAGCTCTTAATTTTAAAGAATGTTTCTTGAAATTTTTTTGGGAAGGAAAGGAAGATGAATTAAGGGGTATTACAGGGAAATGCAGAAATATAATAAACTATAATGGCATGACAAATATTCTAAAGAAATAACAACGAGGCATAATTGCACAATTATGCTCACTAGAGGTTTCAAACATCGAAATCATCTATTTCTCTAGATCTCCAAAAAGTATTGGACAATCATTCTAAGGTATTTGAGACTTCCAAAGGCCTCCCACATATTCGTGATCATGATCATGCTATTCATTTGATTCCAGGAAGTGTTCCTCAAAAGATCATGCCTTACATATACCCTTATGCCCAAAAGAGTGAAATTGAACTCATGGTTGCATAAATCCTAGAGCTTAGTATAATTCAACCTAGACAAAGTTATTTATGTGCTCCAGTAGTATTGGTGCATAAGAAGATGGATCATGGCACATGTATCTAGATTATAGGGAGCTCAATAAGCTCACTATTAAAGATAAATTTCTCATTCCTTTCATTGATGAATTGTTGTATGAATTACATGTAGAAATTTACATCACCAAGTTGGATCTTCGTTCAGGATATCATCAAATTAGAATGAAGATTGAATACATTCCAAAAAAAACATTTAGAACTCATGGCGGTCATTGTGAATTTTTGGTCATGCCTTTTGGCATTACCAATTCACCTTCTACATTTCAAGGTTTGATGAATTCCATTTTCAAACCCTTCCTTAGAAAATTTGTTTTAGTATTTTTTTATGATATACTAATCTACAAGAAGTCTTGGAAGGATCATGTTCAACATGTTAACAGGGTGCTCAAACTACTGGAGGAGAAATAATTATATACAAAAAACTCCAATTTTTTCTTTGGAGTACATGAGGTGGAATATCTGGGTCATATTGTATCTCATGAGGGTGTTAAGGTAGACCTTAACAAAATTAAATCCGTTAAGGAATGGAAAATCCACACAACAATAAAGCATCTTCGAGGATTTCTCGGGTTGAAAGGGTATTATCGTAAGTTTGTTAAGAATTATGGGAGAATAGCAACACCTATAACAACATTACTGAAGAAAGATGCATTTTCTTGGAATCCAGAAGCAACTACGGCCTTTGAACATCTTAAAGAGGTAATGTGCCAAGCACCAGTCTTAGCTACACCATACTTCACAAAAACCTTTATTGTGGAATGTGATGCCTCAAGAAATGGAATTGGTGTTTTTTTAATGTAAGAAGGAACACCCGTTGCTTTTGAAAGTCATCCAATCAAAGAAAAATATTTACACAAACCTATTTATGAGAAGGAAATGTTTGCAATACTACATGCATTAAACCAACGACGGCCTCACCTAATGGGAAGACACTTCAAGGTAAGAATAGATCATAATAGTCTTAAATACTTTTTGGAACAAAGATTATCTTCATAAGAGAAACAAAAATGGGTCACAAAGATGTTGGGTTATGATTTTGGAATCATCTACAAAAAAGAGAAGCAAAATGTTGTTGCAAATGCACTCTCAAGAAAGGATAAGGATGTGGAAACATTTCATTGTGACATTTCTATTATCCAACCAGATTGGATAACTGAAGCAAGGGAGGAATAGAAGAATGAAGAAGAGGTGTGGAAACTCATTCAAAAGTTGCAACAATATCTCAGTACATCTGATGCATTTAGATGGAGAAATGATTCATTATGGTACAAAGATCATTTATATCTTTGTAAGAGTTCCCAACTAAAGAAAAATATTCTTTTCGAATTACACACCTCTCCCCTACGAGAGCACTCGACATTTTTTAAAAATTTCCACAGTGTCAAGAAGGAATTTTTTTTGGGATAGCCATAAATCTGATATTCAAAATTTTGTGGCAGAACGTTTGGTTTTCCAATAGAATAAAGTGGAGACAATTAAGACCATGGGTTTGTTACAACCTTTAGTCATACCAAGTCAACGTTGGGAGGAAGTTTAAATGGATTTTATCACAGGTTTACCCAACTCCGAAGGAAAGAGTGTAAACATGGTGGTATTTGATAGAATTACCAAGTATGCACACTTTTGTGCATTATCTAGTCCATTTAAAGCCAGTATAGTTGCTATTGCATTTATGGAAACAACTCAAAAGTTATATGGAAACCCAAATATTATTGTAAGTGACGGAGATCCCATTTTCACTGGAAATTTTTGGATGGAATTATTTTATTTTCTGGGTACTCACTTAGCTCATAGCTCATCTTACCATCCTCAATATTATGGGAAAAATGAGATAGTTAAAAAATGTTTTGAAGGATATCTACATTTCTTTGCATCCGATAAACAAACAAAATGGGTCAAGTGGTTACCTCTGGTTTAATGGTGGTATAACACTTCCTTCCATACTGCAGCAAAAATGGCCCCATTTATGGCACTTTATGGATATCATCCACTGTCCATCACAACATATTTAAGATAAAATTCTAAGGTTCAAGTAGTGGAAGATCACATCGAGCATCAACAACAAGTTCTCTAACTCTTAACGGATAACCTCACTTTAGCGCGCAATCGAATGAAACAACGGGAAGATCAACAACGCAACAAAATAAATTTTGATGTAGGCGACTGGGTATTTTTATGACTACAACCATATAAAAAAATGTCCCTCAAGCCGACTAAAAAGGATAATAAATTATCACCAACATATTATGGTTCTTACAAGGTGTTGAAAAATATTGGTACTATGGCATACAAATTGGAGCTTCCTGCATCTTCTTGAGTGCACCCAATTTTCCATGTTTCATGCTTGAAGAAGGTTATAAGTGACAAGCTCCCATTTCAAGAAATATTTCCATAAATTTATGAGGAATGAAAAATCATATTGGAACCGAAAGAAGTCACAAAAACAAGAACTCGAAAGTTATGCAATCGATCAATTTCATAGTTTCTCATCAAATGAAAGAACTTTCCCGCTAAATATTCCACATGGGAGGATGAAAATTTTATACAGAAGCATCCAGAACTACTCAATCATTGAGGACAACACTTTTTTGAAGGAGAGGGACATTTCAGGTCCCTATAATTCTAGTGTATCCCCTTTATTGTTATTGTTTTTCCCATGTAGTCCCCATATTGTTATTATTGTTCCCCATAGAATCACATTATTGTTATTTTTGTGCCCTTACATTATCAGCTTTGATTATATTGTGACCCCTTAGACTCCTATGTATAGAAAGTAGTTTTTTCATTTGAATCATTCAAGAATTGTTCATTTGTGTAATGTAAAGGAGGTTTTCCCCTCGAATAGGATATTTTTTAAGTCATTGATCTATTATTTCTATTTTTTTGTGAGATGGTTGCAAAACATGGAAGTATTACATAAAAGGGGGAAGGATAATGTAGACATTGATACACTTTGGAGAAAATATGATGATATAATAACATGAAAGCCATTATTAATAGTTCTCGATTGTTTAGAAGAGATTCAAATTGAATATGTCAAATATTGAGAATATTGCTCTATAGTAAAATAAATTAGACCAAAATCCAAACTTTTAATGGAAAAATGATATCTTATAGTATAAATATAGAACCTATCTAAACGCATCCTCTAAATTTAAAATGAAGGTTTAAAAGGAAACACGTAGTTCGCCAGTAACAAGACATGTTGGATTCTTCAAAATATACTATAATGCACAACAACCATTCTTTTGGAAAGGGATGAGTAAAGATATCCAAAAATTCATTGTCGAATGTTATATCTATTAAAGAAATAAAATGATAATGTTTCAATCGAGGATTACTTCACTCTTTACATATTCCATATCGGAAGTGGGAAGAAAACTCATTGGATTTCATCAAAGGGTTTCCTATGTCTAACGAGAAGGATTAAATATTTGTTGTGATTAATATATTGACCAAATATACAAATTCCATTACATTTAAGAATATAGATACAACAAAAAAAATTGCAGAATTTTTCTATAAAAGCATATATAAATTGCATGGATTCTCCAAATTCATCATTAGAAACAAGGACGAAAATGTTAAAGGGAATTTTTAGAATGATTTTTGTAACCTAGATGGAATATCCTTTAACATTAGTTGAACATGTCATCTATGAAGAGATGGATAGACAGAAATAGTGAATAAATGTTTAGAAATGTATCTTCGTTGTTTTTTTAACAGATAAGAAAAATAAATGGTCTCAATGGTTACACCTAGCCGAATGGTGGTACAACTCTACCTACTATACATCAACTAAAATGACTCCTTTTCAATATTTTTATGGGTATGAACCACCAAAATGAAAGGAATTTGCATTGAGTGACTTTAAGGTTCAAGCAGTGAAGAAGAAATTGGAAGATAATAAAAAAATCATCAAAATATTAAAAGAAAATTCAACAACAACTAAAAATCTAATGAAACAATAAGCAAATCAACACATATTAGAGAGAGAATTCAAAGAAGGTGATTGGGTATTTGTAAGAATTCAACCCTGCAAACAATTATCTCTTAAGAAATAAGGAAAGAACAAGCTGGATCCAAATTTTTATGGACCTTTCCAAATAATCAAAATGATTAATGAAGTGGCTTATGGATTGAAATTACTAGAAAATTTTCGAATCCATAATGTGTTTTATGTATCGTGTCTTAAAAAAATGTTAGGACGAAATCAATTAGTTCAAACAAAAATACCCAAAGTTGATGAAAAAAGAAGAATTGTTTTAGAACCATAAGGAATTATTTCTACCGCAGAAAAAGTATTACATTCTAAAACCATTAAATAATATCCCATTGAATGGAAAAAACTTCCATAAGAAGATTCTTCATGGGAAACAGAAAGTTCCAACAACAATACCCATTATTACCCCTGCTTTGAGGAGAAAGCATCTCTAAGGGAGTGTAAATTTTATGAATACAATAATTAATTAATAAATAATTTATTATGTACAATGCCTATTTAGGTACATTGTCATGGTAGATGTAATTATCATTAATTCATTCAATAATAAAAATATTGCATATGCATTCCTGCTACATACATGAAAACCAATCATGATCCATGTTAGTGGAATGATGATGATAAGGAAGGTATCATATTGTGCAGAGAACAAACAACATATTGAAATAATTGCACAAGGTGGTAAAGGAAAACCAAGTTTATGGATATTGGTCCAAATATTATATTGATAAATTGTTTAAGTTTCAAACACATCATGCCTATTTGAGACTCTCCTTACTAGTCAATTCCTATTTAGGGACACCATCACAAGTGATGTAATCATCATTCATTTATTCAATAATATTAATAAATTATTTATTCTCTACATTTTCATATGTGTTCCTGCTACATTGGTATCATAGTTAGTCTAGTATGGCCTTTGGTTATCAAATCTTTGCCAAGTTCGTTGCTACAGTGATTGAGACTTTTTAGCCACATATATCTTTTGTAAATAAATATCGCGATGAACTCGATAGTGTATGTCATTGTCGTAGCAACATCAAAAAGAAGTAAACATATTTGGGAGAAGGATATAAGGAGATAATTGAAACTCAAAATAAATTAGCAACAGATATCAATAAATTAGACAATATTTGTTGGACACCTAATCCTCTATGGGTAGGTGTAGAGGACGAACAGACATAGGAATTCCAAGAAACCATGGAATATGGAATCCAAGGGTCACTCCATGTATGATAAATATGTATCATTGTGAGTAATAGTGCATCAAAGGTTTATCTTTCTCATGTGTCTTGTGTATTTACCGTGCTCACCATTGTTGAGTTTAACATGGTATCAAAGCGGCCGATAGCTGGACCTGCTCCAATTTAAGAGCCACTTGTTATTTCGTGGCCATTATAGACCTGTGCTAATTATTCACTCTGCGTAGTTTCCTGTCCCACTATCTCCTCTATCAATTCAATGCCTAAAACACTTCTCTATCATCTGTCAGCATTTCTGGGATTTTCGACTCCCTCTCTCCATCACCGACACCTCTTCACCTTGAATGAGTTTTAATGCATTTAATGAGTGTTTGACATGTTTAAAATTTGAATTCCCGTTAATGACTCAATTATATAACGCATATGCTCCTACCTACTGGAAGAACTTGCACTTTATTCCTCACTTTGTGCCTGTCTGAGGGATCTTAACGCTCCACTAATTTCGTGTAACTCCTCTGGCTTGAATTGCATGTCTGAGAGGTAGATAACTTGCAGAATCTGCCAATAATGGAAAATTTAAATAGAGAAATGTGGTGAGTGCTTAATTTTTTTTATCAGTACCTATTCTCTGTGTGCCTATCCTATTCGATATTCTCAGTGTTATTCTCGATGCATTCCTGAGTCACCTCCCCCAGTCTTGACAGTGCTACATAACACCTGCATTAAACATTTGCGAGGCACCATTCTACATTGGACTCCCCATAGGTCCATATGCACTCTTCGTTTGTTACAATGGCCTCTCCATACCTTTGTGCTCAGCCTCCCATTGTTGCGCTCAGACTCAGTGTTGTACGTTTCCCTCCATACGCACAATTCACCTTGGCTCCTTTCTCTCCCGTGAAACAGTTCACCGTGCTCCGACCCTTCAATTACCTCGACTTCCATCGCTCTCCTCCATGTATTCCACCACATCGCGGTCATCTGCATGTGTTGCTCCTGGCTCGAGTTCTCGTAGTTGCTGCAGATCATGACCATCCTCGCCAGCACGTTGCTTTATGTCGTGGTTTACTCCTATTTCCTCTGCCGTAGCATCAGCTTGGGTTGCTAGTCATCTCTTCACCCTGCCAATTTCCAGATAGTGCATTTGGCCTTCACGTTGCTCGCCTATGTTGCTATTCTCGCACTACACTTCACCACAAGGGAATCCGGATCTGAGGACGCCACGACACAAAGGACCATGGGTTCGAATCCAAGGAAGGAAATGGGAAATGAGAAAGTACATAAAGTGTGGAAGAGCCGACGGAGGGAAGGTGAGAAGTGGTGCAAAGGGAGGAGCGCAACAAGATGATATTCCATAGGGTTTTCGCAGAGTCATGACATGTCCACGTCTTTATTATCACCAAACGAGACAAGGTAGAGAAGGAGAATTTGGATTGAAGGAATTGAGTAGTGTGGTGGGTCGATTGTCCCTATTATCAACTTACAATTGATCAACCAAATAAATCATCTTTTCACATACCTTGCACTTCTGTGTTGTGCCGACGAATGCCATCTTCCAGGGATTGCGAAGCTGAATGGAGAACCTTTCCCAATGACCAACAAACCTGATTCTAAACCTAGATCAATCCTAGATTTCGTTATAGCAAGGTCTGAATTTCAACCTCTCAAAGCTTCGGCTACAATCCTGATTGAACGATCTTGAGTAATTGGAATTGAGATGCCACTTACAATTTTGCAATCTTCATAGATTTTGTTGGTACCCAAACTATTATTCATTAGTAATTTTTTCCATTTTGTAGATGACTAAATACTTGTCCTAGATTTCTAAAAACAAGATTCATGAATATCGTGAGTTTTAGAAATATCACTGCCTTCATTATCCTTAAGATCAATTTTTCACTATTTCATTATTCTATCATTTCATGGTCAATTCACCACTCTTAGAAGACCCCTCATGGGCTCATGCCACTCATATTTATTCCATTTTTCCACCCATAACCTCAGCACTTTGTTTTTCCTTTGCCTCACCCCTCCACTTGCCCTCTAAGATTACCAACCAGCCTACTCTTTCCCATGTTCACCAAATGCCTCAAGCATTGATGGTCTCAAAACTATCTCTGTAGGCTCTTTAGATAAATCAAGTACATTGGATTTTGGATCTTCAATACATCAATTTTTAAAAAACTCCATTTCTCATACTTGAAGACCCCAAGTCAAGCTTTCAGTCAAAGGACCGGTCAAAAAAATTTCCACCGGGTCATTAGGGTTTCATAGGTTGTAGTGTTATCTTTGGTGTTCTAAATCAATGTTTTTTTTCATGTGCTAGAAGCTGAATCAAATGTGAAAGAAGGTCAACACTTGTTTTTCCAAGATAGATCAGAAAAGTCTCCAAGGAAAATCTCCTTATCAAGTTCAAATTATGCAAAAGATAGCTGTTCATTTTTTACATTTCTGCAGGAGTGTCAAGGTAACTATCAGTAGAAAATAGGTAAGGTAAGAGGCCTGCTCCTCATTAAAGGACATCCACAACAAAGAAGGAGGAAACAGCCTATGTTCAAGAAAAATCAGGGTTCCTAGGACTGATTGGGCCAGCAGTGGGCCAAGAAAAGAGCCAAGGCAGCAAATCACATGGATAGAGGGACACCAGTACAACCAAGCATGAATTGAAGATTTTTAGAAATCATAGATGGAAAAGGGAAAAAGGTGAGGTGAGCTGAACATAAATAAATGAATTTGAAAGGGCTATAGAGAATTTAGAAGAAAACAGTAATAAATCTTCTCAGATATCCCAAAGACCTAAGATTTTGGTTAGATGATCAAAGAAGGTAAAATGAAGCTGTTGAGCCTCCACCATGACAGCAAAAGAAGGTTTGAAGAGACTATGTAGGTGACTTCCAGATTTTTCCTAGTGAAAGTGTTTCAATGCCTCAAAGGGAAATAATGCAAAGAGTATCAGTATAAGGAAGGTCGAGCCTTCATTTTCAGTCATTTGCACTCAATGATCAAAGGAATAAAAGCATATGGCTAAGTTTTAAGATGAAAATTCAAGCTGATCATAAGGTTGCTACTGTTGTGTAACTGAATGTGTCAAGAACCAAGAACATCAGAAAAGGTAAAATCAGTATGTCATGGCACCTGCAAATCAGAAGTGGCCAAAAGAGGAGACATCATACATGATTGTGAAGACTATGGCACTTGTCAAAGATGGACTTATTATGCCTCAAGAAAATCAGTGACAGGGGAAGAAACCATGTTTTCTGGTCACCCACACTCAGAAATACCAAAGGGGGTAAAAGCATGATTTCAAATTCACAATGCAGGAAAAAGAGGTTTTGATAGTGCTAAGAAAGCTTCCACCAAAGGGAAAAGAGCCACTTAAAGGTTTTCAAGTCACCTGTAGTAAAGGACAAAGAAATATTAGTGAAAAGTGACAAGAGACTAAAAAAAATTAGAAAGTGGGTTTACAAGGGAAAAATTTGTTTTCCTAAGACTATAAAGAGTCATTTTTTTATCACTTAGCTCATTATGCACATGCCAAAGAGTAAAAAAGCCTTCAAGGAGAAATTTCTGAGTTTGAGTCAAAATCTGGGTAAGGTTACCCGGCGCTATGCGTTCGTGCCAGCGCTGCGTTTACAGCACCTGACGTTGCGCTTAGGGGAGATTTCGCAGTGTAATCTTACATTGCGCTACATGTATAGGGGAACGCACTACACATTCAGATGGGCGCTACCCGCAGGCCCAGATTTTCTTGACAGGTAGGGCATCGTGCAGTGGTGCGCCTAGGAGGAGGCCCGACAGGCCCAGAAACTTGCCGAGAGCTGCGCTCAAGAGGCTCAACAGGACAAAAACGTACTTGGTGCTACACTTAGGGCAGAAGGGACCTGACAGTGCATTCAGGCGCTGTGCCTAGACCAGAAGCCTTCCTCCACTTGCAAAAGTTCCAAAAATCACAAGGGAGCACCTCCAAAGTTGCATCCAAGGACCTGCAAAGAAGTTGAAATTTGGTAGGTGGCTACTTATCCTTATCCTCCAAGTGGTTTTGATGATTTAATGGTTTAAGGAAATTGACTAAAACCTTGTGACTAGAAACCCTAATTGCTCATGACAAACACTCTCTTTTGACCTCCAAGAAAGAAATTATCAGTCAAGAAAGGTGTCCATTAGGGTAATTACAGTGAGTTCAAGTTAAACCTCCATCAAAGCTCAAAGGAAATCAGTCATAAACCCACACCTCCATCACACTCACTTTCAATAATTTCCTTTCACCATCATTTCATTTCACTCCTCCTGTCAATTTTTACAAGCAGGCCTAGGGTTGTTTAAAGGCAACACTAATCACCATGTCAAGAGAAGAAGGGAGTGTGATCAATGAAGGAGGTCAAGTGCCTATGAGGCCAAAGCACAAGGGTGGGAAGGTTAATAGATTTCAACCCCAAGATACTGTGGATATTACTACCTCTCCAATGATTCTCACATCCTTTTAGAATGTAGGGTGCTTTCAGTTTTGTGAAAGGGTCCAACAAGTACAAAATCACCCAGAGCTCACAAGGTTATTCATTCTTAACCTACATAACAAACCATAAAGCTTGGAAGGGGTTACCTTTGAACTCTCATCAGATACCATTTCTCATGCTACTGGACTTCCTGATGTTGGTGAAAAATGGTTCAAGAGAGAAAAGCTAGACATGAGTTTCTATGAGCCATTCCTCAAGCCTAGGTACAAAGAAGGCTGCAAGACTATTTTCCCTTTCTCACACTTGCTGGAGAGGTATGAGCCCTTAATCAAGGTCATCATGAAATATTTCACACGTTAGGGGAGATACTCTAGGCTCTACTCCTACCATATCAGATTACTCATGCATTTTACCAGGGTTAAAATGCTTCATTTTCCCTACTACTTGTATAGGAGTATCGAAAAGTGTCTTCTGTTGTCCGAAGGAATAATTATTCCCAAAAAATGCAGATTCTGTTCCACCACTCCTTGATCAAGATGGTGGTGCTACATCAGTTGGAGAAAAATGGAATACCTTGGTAGGTGTTCATTGCTCATGAAATATTCACAAGCCCACAGCCTCGTCATTAGCCAAATTTACCCTCATCATCTCATCCTCCTCCCTCCACTCCTCCATCACCTCCCACTAACCATGCCTCATCATATACGCATGTATCCTCTCCTTAAGAAAACCTCCCTTCCTCACCTTCTCCTGATGCATCAGATCAAGAAGGAAGTGGCAGTGAACAAGAAAGTGACAATGAGGGTGAGGGTGACAATGAATCAAACCAAAGTAAAGATTAGGGTGATGATGAGTTGAGCCAACAAGAGGCAGAAAACATGGAAACAGAAGAAGAGGATAACAATGAAGAAAATGAGGAAGCTGACAGTGGAAATGAATTAAGCAGTGATGAAGATGAGGTAAGTGACAAAGAAGCAAAGGATGATCCTAAGGACTGCAGTGACACTAAGAGCCCTAATGACATTCAAAACAGTGAGGCTCCCAGTCATGACAAAGATGAAGGAAAAGATGAAGAGAGAAACCAAGATAAAGATGAAAATCAGTGAGGAAAATGAAGAGGTTGAAGATAGCATGGACACCAATGAAGTAAGCATCAGTGAGGAACGAGACAGAAAGGAAGAAGATAGTCATGACAGTCATGAAAACAGTGAAGGAAATGAAGAGGTTGATAATGAAAATGAAGATCACAACAATGATGAGGCAAGCAACTACAATGAGGAACAAAGTGAAAGTGAAGAAATTAGTGAAGAGGTTGAAAGTGAGGCTGATGTTGAAGGAAAAGAGGTAAGCAGTAGTAAGGGTAGTGAAGAGGAAAACATGGAAACAAATGAAGGCAGCCATGATCAAGACATTGAAATGACCACAATCAAACCTCTTCCATTGACATATAAAAGAGGAAAAAGGCTTGTGTTTATTGCCTTTAAAAGGAAAGGGACCATGCCATCCAACTTAGCTCAGAATATTGACAAAGGAAAGCAAGAGATCAAAGAAGAATAAGAAGATCCGCATGAGGTTGATAGAGAGTTTGAAATCATTCAAATTAACAGTGACGAGGAAAATGAAGCAAAGATCTCAAAATTTCTCATCCACAACAAAAATTCCCTAATTGAAGACCTCCAAGAAAATCTAAATAGGGCCAAGAGTGTGAATGATGCCCTTGAAATGGAGAATAGGTAGCTAGGGGCGCAAAATTCCATTTATGAGGCTAGAGCAAGCAAGGCCTGGAAAGAAGCTCAAAGGGAACCAGTAAAGCTAGAAGAATTCATGGGCACCTATGAGGAAAGTGAGGATGAAGAAGGGAAGTCTAGAAGGAGACCAAGAACCATGGGTTTGAAGAAGGCATTGGCAAAACAAAGAGAACAAGAATCAGCCTTGGCAGAGTAGCTCCCTCTAGATGAGCTATTGGCCATGGAGATAGGAAGATGACCAAGCATTATTGTTACACATCATTTTTTCACTGTCCCTGAAATCCCCATCTCGCCCATTGGAGGGTCATTTATGTGACCAATAAGCAGTTTCATGCCTTGAAAAACCCGTCACTGCATTCCTTTACATGAGAGTAACATTCCTCTTGTTGACAATTCCGTGAGCAGGACTGTAAAAACCCTTGTTTTTTCCTTGGTGCGAGTAGCAAGTTACACTCCTACACCGAACTAGAAAATTAACACTAAGCCCGCACTAGTTGGTTCTCTGTCTTAGTTAAGCGCCAACTCTAAGTTGTTTATGGAATGTTTTTTAAAAATAAGGGCGGAGGTTCTATTCCAACCACCTCGAGGATGAGTCATTGGGAGTGGTTGAACCGAAACAACCACGGACTCCCTCCTTTAGTTAGTAGTTTCCACCTCCCTTGGAACTCTCCTAAAGGATAGGTCTCCCTCCCACCTTTGTAGGGATCCCAACCTCCTCCTTTTCCTCTATAAAAAAGCAATCTCTCTTAGTACAAACTAGCTAAACGGCTGAATAGTTGAATTTGGAAAGTTGATAATATAGTTGAATGACTAGAGAAGATATATAGAAGGAATTACGTTAAGGAGATCTTGAATCCACACCCTCATCCTGTCTGAATCCCTTGACAGGTATTGAGACGCGCTTCGGTTGAACCCCACTGGAGGAGACTGCAATGTCAAAGAATTGGCTGTACCTCTTCCTTCTACTTATATATACATGACTATTGTTTGGTTCCACTATTATGTTATGATGTTTGTGTAATGTGATAGCTTTAGCCCTCTTTGACTGTTTAATAGTTGTGATTGAAACTATGATGTCATATGTTGTTCTTGTTTCTTGTTCTATGTGCAGGTATCCGGGCGTAACAACGAATGGATTTTGATTTTCCAAGGAAAGAGCGAGAGGCTACTACTCTTTCCACAATGACGACAACATTGGATTCCAAGTAGGTCGTTCTACCGTGTCTCATGTTCATTCATTAACTAGGAAGAAAAACTTTAGCGTGTCCTTTTGTTTCTAGACCCACCCTAGGGCTAGAGGGATTGTCTCTATCCACAAAGAGGATTTACCTACGTAACAAATTGGTGACTCCAATAGGGAGTTTCCTTTGAGTTTGTCACTCTTTGAGGTCTTAGTCATTTGACAGATTTAGTCGAACGACCATTTCCCTGTTTGTTCCTATTTTTTTCATCAATTACGATCTTTTAGTTTTTGCTTGAAGTGGTGAGTCTGGTCTTGGTTGGGAGAAATTATTTGTTTTCTCCTATTCAGGCATTGACACTTTTATTTTTCTGATAGTCGCGTCGATTAGCACTAGTTGTCAGTTAGCAACCTGCACCAATTGGCCATTGGTGTTATTTTCAGTGAGCAAGTCGCGCTAGTTGGCGCTAGTTTCACCCAAAAAGTCATGCCAATTTCAGGGTGTGTTAAAAATTGACGTTTTTCCTTAATTCCTCCACCAGTGTGTCTTTCCCTTCCGGTCTTCTTCTCTGTATGATTTATATGTTCTCCCCTTCACTCAAGTGGGTTTGATTGGCTTGTTGGTTTTATTTTTGGTTGTTTTTCCTGTTTGGACGTGCATCCTTAAATCCTAGTTTTTTCTAGGACTGTGCATCAATTCCCTGGTTGCATGCTTCGTGGGACATCAACTTGCTGATTGAGTCAGTCTTATTTCTTGGTGAGCCATCTCTATTTTATTGCCTTTTTATTTTCGGTTGATTGAGTGTTCAATTCTCAATTGTATTTCGAGTTTATTTGGTCCGCTTGTTCACTTGTGAGCATATATTACATTGCTCATTGTTCAACTGAAAGTCTTCTTTCTATGATTGCTTGATGTAAAAGGGAATGAATGCCTCGTTTTGAGCTCATTCTTTGGAAGTCCTTTTTTTGCTTGACCTCATATGTCTTGTATCTTTTTGAGGAATTTCATTACAAATTTTTTAAAACAATGATTGCATTCTTAGTGTTTGTTTGCATCCCTTTTGCATTCATCCTTCCATTAAGGAAATTTGCGTTCATTTAGTTTTTGTCTCATAGTTTTCTTTTTGTTAAAATGCATTAGATCACATTGCATTGAAAAATATTTTTTGAGATTTATCATTGAACTTAGGTTACATTGTTTAATGATTGAAAGCTAAAAATCGCATTGAGTACGTTCTCTTTCATTAAAAGCATGCATTAAGTAGATTCTCATTTCATCGAAAAATGCATTGAGTGCATCCTTATTATTTCAAATGAAAAAGGAAATTGTGCATAGATTACAATTGCATAGTTTTCAAAAACGATGATTTTGCATAGATTACATTGCATAATTCGCATCATTGAATGTTTCATATTACTTTTGGATAGTGAAAGTCATCTAGTTAGGAAAAAGTTTCGTTTTTAGTATTGTTGTTTGTTGCATCATTGCTTGAGACTCTTCCCTTAACTATATAGCATTCATTGAATTGAAAGATCTCTTTCCTCTTATAGATGCATATAAAATATTGTCAGATGACATGCGGTAAGGCCTTGAAACTGAGACATAATTCAAGATCAACTTTAAACTTTATTGAATTAACCTAAGGAAACATTGGAACTTAATGCAAACATTTTAGTGGTCTAGGCTAGAGACGTGTTCCGATGTCTTAAAACCTAGTAGCTGTCGTTCACCTTTTGGATTTAGGCAACACTATTACAGACTTGTGCTCCCCATACTGTCGATTATATAAAGGGATACCCTTATAGGTTGCAATCCTTTATCTATAGGAAGACGAGTCTGCTGCCTTGTAATTGTGATACACCGAACACAGCATTCAGGGAGACTACCTGCATGTACGGAAAGTCCTTGGTAATTTCTCTTTCATTTGATCAGCAAGGTGTATATGGTAGTTCATGGAAACTTGGTACACCCTCTTTCTTAGATTACCATAGTATTCATTTTGATCTTTTCGTGACTCTTTAAAAAGAGAAGAGATCATCGAGCGCTTTTCCTTTCATGCTCGTTTCAACCTGAAAGTGATAGAGTCACCTTTTGCCTGTTTCTCGACTCTTAAAATATGAAACGATAGAGTTTTGTTTCAATGTATTAAAAAATAAACTACCGATGAAATATTCCTAGTTAAAGTTATCTTCCTTAGTGTTTTGTTTTATGGTTGTTTCCAATGGAAACTTTTCTGGAGTTTTCCAACCCAGGAATCCCCTCTAAAGGGAATCCTAGTCCTTTTCCTACTTTTGGAAATGTTGGTGCTCCTTATATGGCAACATTGTCCCTGCCTGGGCTAACTGTTGGGTTTCCTGTTTGGTTATTCTCTACTTCTGTGGTCTCGAGTGTTATACCTATTGTACAACCATCCCCTCCATCTGAAAAACATCATGTTTCTTCTAAGGTGGACCTCTCCCCTTCTTCTCCTATTTCTTCATCCTCCTCTTCTACTTTGCCTGGTGAAAGTCTGGATTCCAGTATATAAGTGGCTAAGAAGAAGAAGAAGAAGACAAAGAAGAAGAAGTCAGATAAGAGAGAGGCTAGCTCTGCAGCTATTGTGCCTAAGAAACCTTCCCTTGATAAACCATCCAAGCTTCCATGGAACGTCAAATTCCCTTCCATGTTGTGCAAAGGTGACCATTTTCTTCGAGATTGCCCTGGCATTCCCAAGGTTCTTAAAGTATGGTCCGATAGCCATCCACCATTGCCTTTGGCTTCTGGAAGTCATATTGGTGACACATCTTCGAATAGTACTGATAAGACTTGTAAGAAACAGAGTAAGATCACGAATCCTTGTAAGTTGTGTGAAGGGCATCATCCCATTCACCTTTGTCCATACATGGATGAAGCCATGAAAGTGTTGGACAACTCTACTATTTCTGCACCCTACCTTCCAGTTGGTTACCAGAAGCTTTCTTTGAGTCCTCCACTAGTTTATTCAATGAGAGGTCAAGAGTCATCCTTGGTCGATCTCATTCCCTCAGAAATTCAAATTCATGAATCCAATCTCGACCAACCATTGGTCATGGAATCGGTTGATCTGTTCCCACCCATGGTTCATTAGGTCTTTTCCGTCGAGAGTAGACCTCATCCCTCTCAAGTTATTCTTGTTTCTTCAGATTCCTCATACTTGGGAAAATATTCTCTTGTCCCTATAGTTCATGAAGTTACTCCTCCTGCTCCCATGATGGAGGTCTAGGAGGATGCTCCTATTTCTTTGGTAACACCATGGGAAGACCATCTCAGTTCGAAGGTACCCCCTCCAAGTATTTTGGTCGCTTCCTTCGATTGGAGTCGATTTGTAGGATATTGCCTTTTGTCTTATGTGCCTTTTCAGATAACGATACAGGTCTTCGATATGGTCATACCTAGCACGATTATAGATGAAGGTGCGTATGTTAGTATTATGTCTTCAACTACTTGGAAAGCTTTTGGTTCTCCACCACTTATCTCTGTTACTCAGAATCACTTGGATTTTAACAAAGGAACAAGTCAACCATTAGGGATCCTTCCAAATTTTCCTATTACTTTGGGAGGGAAAACCATCTATATAGAAGTGATGGTTGTTCTAGGACCCTTGGATTTCAGTTTAATCTTGGGACGCGACTATGCTTATGATTGATCAGCTTTCATTCTTTGTTCCTGACATGAAATCTAGTCCACCATCGTCCCTTCTGGGTCTTTATCTACAGGTTTTATCTTCCCCGTCACAGGTTAATTATGTGGCTACCTATCCCATGCCCACATTTAGTGACAGTGTCGTTGTGCGTCGTGTGTTGGGGGCATTGCGTCCTATTTTCCAAGATGTTGTGAACCTCTTGGAATCCATGACTTCTTATTCAACATGATGAGTTGTCTTCGGAGCACAGTTCATTTTCTTGTGTCAAGCTCCTTAAAAAATGAAACGAGGTTTTCGGAGCATAGTTCATTTTCTTATGTCAAGCTCCTTAAAAAATGAAACAAGATTGTCGGAGCACAGTTCATTTTCTTGTGTCAAGCTCCTTAAAAATGAAACAAGCTCATCCAAGGATAGTTCGTCTTCTATGTCAACCTCGTTAAAAAATGAATTTGGTCTTGAGGATAGTTTGTCTTCTATGTCAACCTCATTAAAAAAATGAATTAGCTCACGAGGATAGTTCTTTTAATGTGTCAACCTCGTTGAAATAAAGAAACACGTTCCCATTCAATTCAAGTCTTTTATTAGATCTCGTAAAATCCCAGTCGAGTCTTTCTCTTGGTCTCATAATTGAACCTTCATTCCATCCACCTGTCAGTAACTAGTAGTCTATTCCAATGAATGCACTGAAGCTTGGGGGGCATGTACCTCGAATTGAGTCACCATGTTGGGGGCATGCAAACATTTCAAGCATAGTTTGTTTCCATTTCAGGCTTGTGTAAAAATGAAACCAATTCCAGGAAAATTTTCCCATGTTTACAAGCTTTTTTAAAAATGAAATGATTCTCATTTTACCTCTCATGATTTCCATTTTATCAGCATGTTTTTCCAGATGAGCCTTGGTGTTCTCATTCCATCGTCACTATTTGCTTGGCTGATCATATGCCTTCACTTGGTTGTTTTACCCATTCCTGAGGAACCGCTATGATGAGTGGTCTTGTTAGCCAACCTCTTGACCTTTAATTGTTCTGAGTAGTTCCACCATCACCGGAACTAGTTGCTACCCGCAATACCACTCTTTCCTCCAGAAGGAGTCAACTTTCAACTCTTTTCTGACTCTTAAAAATTGAAAAGATTGTCGAGACTCTTGTCGTTTTGAACTCGTTAAATGGCTGCAAAATGATATCTACCTAGTATACATTTACCCCTTTTTCGGGCTGGTATAGATTATTTACGAACAAGGAATACCTTATCCTATCACGACTAAGAGGTTCTCTCAGACACAGTTTTCTACCTTTTCATATCTGTGAGACTACCTACAAAAAGGGACTATTGGAGTTTTATTTTTTGTCTTCTTTTCAAACTCTCTAAACATGAAAATATGTCAAGTTCTCCCTTTTTTAGACTCGTTAAACACTGAAGACATCAGATTTCATCACTATAACGTTACTCGAGTTTCTCCTTCCTAGGGCTCGTAAAATGTACTAGGATGGATGTGTCCGAAGGACAAACTTACAACACAAGCATATGCTATCCCTTTCAAGCTTGTTTTAAAAAATAATTGGGGTACTCGCCAAAAATGGTGGGGGGGAAATGGAGAATGTCGCTCTTTAACATGGCAATTGTCTACAGTTCATGTCAGGTTGGGATATCTTCACTCTGTCACTTTTCCTCCATGGGTTTGGGAAATTTTTTTGCCTCTCATTCGATTACAAATCTTGTCAACATGACCTCTGATCCTGTTTGAGTCAAATGCTACCAAATTCCAGAGTCGTGTCGCTGATATGTTCAAGGGAAAATCCTTTTGCAGTTTGTACATTCCCTGATCCTCTATTTCAGTCTTGATTCACACTCATATTACCTTCTCTGTTTCATGTCGATGATGTGGGATTCATTATGACCCTCCTTCGACGGATCGCTTCCTTTCGACTTAAGCTCATTATCCAGGAAGTTGATCTAGAGAATCCTTTCTGATACCTTAGAGCTTGCATGCCCTAATGGCAATTTCTTCGCATTCGACGACAGGTTCACATCATCGGCCTTCGATCGGGTGATTTCATGAGTGTTCGACTTCAACTCACTGTTCACATTCCATGGATTGTACTAGTTGTACCTTGAGAGCCATTGTCATTATTGGTGATTTCTCTCGCACTTGTTAACGGTTCACATCATTGACTAGTAATCAAGTGATTTTCTATCATGTTCAACTTCAACACGTCTATTCACATGTTGGAATTTATACTTTGATCAGGTGGTGTTAGAGCACAAGACCCTGTGCTTCGATCACAAAAGTCCAGGTTATGAGGAGTGATGAGTCATTCATGATTATATACATGATTCTTTAGAGGAATGGCTGCAACCATACCATGGTTTCTCTTGTTTTGATCCTCTCTATACGGATGGCTGTGCCCATACCATGGATCTATTTCATATGATACCTTCATTCGGATGGCTGCATCCATGCCAAGGATCCATGCACATGATCCTCTTCTTGATGGATAGTTGCGCCTATACCATGGATTCATGTATTTTCAACAGAGATTTCAATTATTTATATGTATCTATGCTTTATTTGCAGGTCTCCCAATAGCAGCGTCTGGTTCCTTGCACGTACTTCTAAATCATTTCACCCCTCACTCATGTTCGAACTTCATACTTTAGGGGGCATCTGTTACACATAATTTTTTCATTGTCCCTGCAATCCCCATCTCGCCCATTAGAGGGTCATTTCTGTGACCAATAAGAAGTTTCATGCCTTGAAAAAACCATCATTGCATTCCTTTGCATGAGAGTAACATTCCTCTTGTTGACAATTCCCTGAGCAGGACTGTAAAAACCCTTATTTTTGCCTTGGCACGAGTAGCAAGTTACACTCCCACACCGAACTGGAAAATTAACAATGAGCCCGCGCCAGTTGGTGCTCTGTCCCAATTAAGCACCCGTGCCAAGCTGTTTATGGAATGTTTTTTAAAGATAGAGGCGGAGGTTCTATTCCAACCACCTCGAGGATGAGTCATTGGGGGTGTTTGAATTGAAACAACCACAGAATCCCTCCTTTAGTTAGTAGTTTCCACCTGCCTTGGAATTTTCCTAAAGGATAGGACTCCCTCCCACCTTTGTAGGGATCCCAACCTCCTTTTCCTCTATAAAAGAAGTTATCTCTCTTAGTACAAACTAGCTAAACGGCTGAATAGCTAAACTTGGAGAGATGATAATATAGTTTAATGACTAGATAAGATATATAGAAGGAATTACGTTGAGGAGGTATTGAATCCACGCCCTCATCCCATCCAAATCCCTTGACATGTACTGAGGCACGCTTTGGTTGAACCCTGCTAGAGGAGACTGCGACGTCAAAGCATCGGTTGTACCTCTTCCTTCTACTTATATATACATGACTACTGTTTGGTTCCACTATTGTGTTATGATGTTTTTGTAATGCGATAGCTTTAGCCCTCTTTGACTGGTTAATAGTTGTGAGTGAAACTATGATGTCGTATATTGTTCTTGTTTCTTGTTCTATGTGTAGGTATCTGGGCATAACAGCGAACGGATTGTGATTTTCCAAGGGAGAAGCGAGAGGCTACTACTCTTTCCACAACGACGACAGCATTAGATTCCAGGTAGGTTGTTCTACCATGTCTCTTGTTCATTCATTAACTAGGAAGCAACACTGTAGCGTGTCCTTTTGTTTCTAGACCCACCCTAGCAGTAGAGGGATCATCTCTGTCTGCAGAGAGGATTTACCTATGTAACAATTATGCCCGGAGAAACCGAGTTGCAAGGGCTAAACTCAAAAAGGCCCATTCCAAAATAAAAGCACTCAAAGAGGAAAAAGACCAAGAAAACCTTGGAATATTGGCTCAAGATTCTATACAAGTCTCTCAAACCCCATAAGGGAGACATCCACCAAATTTGGGAAAATTTTGACAAATTTTGGTTTTTTGCAAATTTGGAGGCCTCTAAGTGTAGCACCCTTGGTGCTATGCTTTCATCTCAGGTTTCTTCAAGAGGAAACATTTTCATTTTTGGAATCCTTGGCTCAAGTACAACATGCTCGCCAATTTTCAGAGCATTTGGAGCATTTTTGGTCCCTCAAAAGGCCAAAAAACACCTCCATTTTCACCTTTCTGCCTCATTTACAAGCTTGGCATTGCACCTAGAGTAGTTTTGGGAAATTTTAGTTTTAGACAATTAATGGCTCTCAATCATAAAACCAATTATAGGTATGGAAATTAGACTCAGCAGGCTTTCCAACAGGCCATCACGGAGCCAATTCTGACATTGGGAATGTCATCAAAACTTGGCTACAAGTGGACTCAGTTTTGCCCGTGCATGGCGCTATGCTTTTAGACCTCACTGTGCGTTTTTGGCCAAAAAGTCAACAAAACACACATATTTATGGAAAAATGATATTTTAGTGTTTTTTGGGCCAAATCACTCCAAATTTAGGTGCTAAGAGTTATTTTTTCATTTACTTCATGATATATTTTGTGTCTTGGGCCTTGCATGGTCTCCTAGACATAAATGACATTTATGAGTATTTTTTATATTTTCAAACCATAAATAGGGTTTTTGCCCTCCTTTGATAGATAAATAGAGCATGAGAGCCTTATTGTAAAATTTTGGCATTTGATGACTCTTGAGAGAAATATATGGTTTTTTGGATATTGAAGAAGAAATTGGTGTTGTGGAGTTTGTGAATGGCTTGTCTTGGTTGACGATGGAGAAGGCTTTCTTGCAGGATCCCTGAGCTTGGTTAATGGTGATTTAATTCTATTCAGTTCATATTTTCTTATGTATCATGTTGTTTCATCCTTCTATATTGCAGTAGGACAAAGGTTTTAGACTAAGAAATGTTTTTCAAAGACACCTTAGCTCTGTTTGTTCTTCACTGCCTCTATGTTTTCCTCTGCTAGGTCAGTTTAGAGAATTCTTAGTTTCTCTCTAGACCCACTAAAGCTTGTTTATCTCATGGATGGTTCAATACAGTAGGTATCAAATATGTTTTATGGTTTTCCCTGCTTGTTTGATGTCACTAAAAAATTGTTCTTGAGATCTATCTTTGAAGTACCACTAATTAGGTTTTGCCAAAGAGGCTATGTTTCGATCATACCCTTTTTACATGCTTGAATAGTTGTTTTGGGGATATTTATGGCTATTATCAAAGATTTTAGGAGTTCCATATTCTTTGATTAAATTTATATGTTTATCTTAAATGTTTTCTAGCCTTGAAGGTGAAATCACTAGAAGTTAAATTAGTTTCTCGCCTTCTATATTTCAATGGATTGTTTGTCAGAAATTCTTATTTTCTTGAGTTGAGTCAAAGAGTTATTGGTGTGCCCTGTCTATTGATTAATTATTTATGCTAAATAGTGTTGAAGTACCTTCTTATTAAAGTATTTGAAAAAGGATTCTTAATTTCCCTTTGCCCTACTTTTTTCACAAACTTTATGTTAATTTCATTTCACACAAACAATGAAAATCCATTTGACCATGCTAGATTTTCCCTGTGATGCACCCTGATTCATTGTTGAAATTTCCATGACTTATATTGACTCCATAGCCCAATTACTTGAATATTTCCTCACTCCATCTATTCCACTTGATCATCTACCCAACCAAAACAAACAAACAAACCCTAAACTTAACAACTAGCCTAAAATCAAACCCTAAAAGCAAACAAGTTCACATCATTTTGCACAAAATAGAGAGAGCCCTCTCTGATTCTAGGAAGGCTAGGTCCTAGGACTCCAAATATTGGTTTGATGTTACCCTGTGCATTTGATCTCACCAATATAACAAATCACGGGAACCTAACATAAACAACAAAAATTTTGGGTGTCACTGCAAATAATTATCTTGCTACTGTGGATTTTGATTAAGGTCGATGTTTTTATAGCTTGTGGCGTTTTGAATATTTTAAAATATTTTGAATAGTTCGGACCATTGAGATTGAATATTTATTCATTTTAAGAGAGATCACAAAACTTTGTGTAGGCCTTTATATTCCATAGTATTTTTCACTGAGGATATTTTATGTCACTTTCTACTTCATTTTGAAAGGAAGAGATCTATTTCAAATTTACTTGAGAACTTTAAGCAAACACTTTTATTTGCTGAAGTTTGATTCTTGAGATTGAAAAATGGTTAAACTTGATAATGTATTAGAACATTTGAATACTCTAATACATTCCACTATTTATGGGATAGTAAAAGTCAGTAAGGAAACTCTTTTTGAGATTCAAATTTGTTTGAAAAAGGCAAAAGAAAATACAGAGTTTTTGTAGTTGGAGTCTCAGCTATAGCAAGAATAATTACGGTAGTGGAGTCATCATTCTGAACTTGTTTCTATTCAGAAAATTGAAACAGACTCCCATCAGCAGCAAGAATATGAATTTGAGGTTGGTCCACATTCAATACCCATTTCAAGAGCAGATGTGCAGAAAGATGCATACATCCAGCCCGCACTTCCCAAGCCCATCATCAAACCTTGGGAAGAGCTTGCCCATAACAAGCACAGAAATGTTCTTGGATATGACAAGGAGTTGTCCTTTCATATTCCGGACTACTCCAAGCCCATCAAATTTCAGAGTGCCAGATTTCTTCATGACAGTTCACCTTCAGATGTTCAAGATACTGCTCCTCTTCCACAGCAGCAACAAAATATTGTGAAATTCTAGCAATGTGATCGAGTTGGACATATGAAAGATCACTGTTTATATCTTCACCCATGAAAGCATTGTGGTCAGCACACCCATTCTTCAAAAATGCTTCAGAAACAAGCCTCCTACAAGAACAAAGATTCATCTTGGATGGATCACTTCTTGGCAATGGGCATCAATAGCCAAGAAAATGTTTAAGACATATGTCAGAACTTCTTCTATAACATTGAACAATCTTGCAGTTTAGTTTTCTCCATCATCTCACCTTGTACCTGATAGGGGGGGAAATGGTGGTCATCTACAGGCTTCAAAGCCACATCAAGTGAGCCTATGCCACAACCTGTTATTACATATTCAGAGTTGTAGCCAAAGACGCATCAGTTCAAGCGAGCTTGAGCCACAACCTGTCATTCCAGATTCATATTTGTAGCCATAGACACATCAGTTCAAGCGAGCCCGAGCCACAACTTGTCATTCCAGATTCAGATTTGTAGCCAGAGACACAGATGCCCATGAGCATTCTTTTGGTTGGTGGATAGCCTTAAACCATCTATGCGAGGTTGATATTATTCCTCTTCAAATAATTTGGATCACTTCCTCTAGCAGAAGACTTCAGCTTCTTTCTAGGTTTGGTAGAGTTCTGGGAAATTCATTAAGCATTCCAGTGTTGGTGGTCATCCTTAAACCATCGCAGGTTGTAGACCTTCCTTCTTCTAGGTTGAAGGTCTCCCTCTTCAAATATGAGGGACACTTCCTCTAGAAAAAGACCTCAGCTTCTTGCCATATTTGGAAGAGTTTCGGGAATTGAAATAAGCATTGCGTTCCAGTGTTGGTGGTCATCCTTAAACTGCCTCTTTATACCAACATTTTAGAGATTTGATTCAGCCTAAGCGCCACAATGCATACTTTGCAAATTTGTATTACAACTCTCTTCTTGGACTCACACATACCCCTTCAGATTAAGGGGGGGAATGTTGGACACCTAATCCTCTATGGCCAGGTGTAGAGGACGAACGGACATAAGAATTCCAAGAGACCCTCAAATATGGAATCCAAGGGTCACTCCATGTATGATAAATATGTATCATTGTGAGTAATAGTGCATCAAAGGTTTATCTTTCTCATGTGTATTGTGTATTTACTATGCTCACCATTGTTGAGTTTAACAATATTAAAAAAACATTATAAGGATTACAAAACCAAGAAATAAAATATTCTAATTATTTTTGGAAAGACATATTAAATATGAGAGAGGAAGAAAAACCAGAAAAAACTATTAAACTTAAGGAACAAGAGGAAAAATGGATTAGCTAGTAGAAAAGGTGAATTCATTTTTTGTACGACCTGTAAAATCTAAAGGACCAATACAAAGTCCCAGATCTCAAAATAATAAGGATCATCCAAATCATGAGGTTTTACCAATACACCACACATGTTGTCAATACTATATGAAATTTCCATAAAAAGACTATCAATGAATTCAAAAGGAGCTACTCGAGTATGATGGTATAGATCACATGGGAGATATTGTTTGGGTCAATAAAATGGAATTTGAAGCCCTAAGAAAAACTGTAATAAGAATTCAAGCCTAGGATTTTTCTCGTTGCAATAAAAGAATAGTGCAACAACAAACCTTGAAATTAAGAGGACATATAAAAAATAAAGCATCAATGTGTTATTAGAAACATAACACACTCATAATTTTATAGATGTAAATATTGCAAGAAAAATAAATATATTTTTTTACCCAAGAAAAAATATAAGAGTAATGATGGTAGATGGAAATATAATAGATGGAGTTGGAAAATTTCACAAGGCTAAATTATAATTAGATGACTATGATTTAGAGTTTAGTTTCCACATAGTTACCGCAAGGAGGAGTAAACATTTTTTTAGGAATCCAATCGATACAAACATTGGGAACATACTTTGCAGATCACCAAAAAAAAATTGTTAAATTAAAATGGGCTAATAGAAGATATAAATTTCTTGAATTCCAACCACCTCCTACTCAAATTGTATCTTCACAAGAAAAGAAGAAAAACTTATTCGGAAAGGAGCACCAATATATAGTGCAAAATGTCAACAAATAGAGTTCTTAAATACAAATGTAGTTAAAAAAAACACCTAAATATTGCGGCCTTATTCCAAAAGTATAACAAAGTATTTTAGCAATTACTTATGAAGTTACCACTAGATAGAAAGATAGAACACATTATCGAAGTTAAACCAGATGCAGTGCCAGTTAATATCAAACCATAATAATACCCTCGTCATCATTGAATATAGATTTAAATACCAATTCAATATCCATTAAAATGTGGAGTTATTACAACAAGCAAAAGCCCATATGCAGTGTCAGTGGTATTGGTTCAAAAAAAAAGATAGGTATTTTAGACTATGTATATATTATTAATGGTTAAAAAAAATAACTATAAAAATTAAACTCCCCATTCCATTCATAGATGAGTTGTTAGACAAACTCCATTAATCATAGTACTTATCAAAGTTAGATCTAAGTTTAGGTTATTATCAGATACTATTAATTCTAGGAGATGTCAAGAAAATTGCTTTCAAAACTCATGAAGGAAAATATGAATTTAAAGTAATGACATTCAGATTAACAAATGATCTAGCTACATTTCAAGCAACAAAAGTTTGTATTAGTTTCCTTTGATGATATCCTTATTTACATTAATACTTGGGGAGAACATCTTAAGCATCTTGAGGATGTGTTTTCCTTATTGGAAAAAAAAAAAGTTCTATGCAAAATTATCAAAGTGTACTTTTGGTGAAAGGGAAGTCAAATATCTCGGAAACATCATATCTAAGGAAGGAGTCAAGGTAGACCCTAGTAATATCAAAGAAATAAAAGAATGGAAGAAAACCAAAAAATATATCAAAACTAAGAGGATTTGTAGGATTAATATGATATTAGAGAATATTTATCAAAAACTATGTGCATTTGACTATATCTCTATCAAACGTGTTAAAGAAAATCTCCTTTTAATGGGATACTTATTAGAATTGCTATGTTGGAAATTGGCATTGTTGTGTTAGCATTGATGTCAACCTTAGTGAATTGATTTCAACCAATGTGCATAGATGATATTATTGTGACAAGTGATATTGTTGGCATGTTTATGTGGCACTAAATGGGAGATCATTTAGGTAAAGTGTTTTAACAGATCATGTGGAGTTTTATGGTATTTGCAATGAGTAGTTGAGAACCATCATAGCAAGAAAATAAGTGATGAAGCTTCAAAAATATGACTACCAGGCTTGATGGATGTTGTTTCATAGTTTTTAAGGAATTGTTTCCCTAGAAGTTCAATGCATATTCTCATGTAGAATGCATGGTTGGATAGGCCTCAGAAAGAAGAAATAATTTTCCAATGGTATATGGGAATATAAAAAATCTGTACAAATCAAAATTTATTCAAGTTTGAACTCTGGTAGGGTTCCATGGGCCTAATGGTTCCACCAATACCCTTTCATCATGCCCCAGGATCCTGGAGAATAATTGTGGTGTGAAGGGTCCCATGAATGACACAAGGCTCGATATGAACTAATTCATTTCACTTGCAAAATAGACTAAAGTCATCGTGCTAGGGATCATGTTGTAATGTCATAAATTTTTGGTTGGAGGTCCTTTGGTTAACAGACCCCATGATATGGACTAATTTCTCATCAAATGTTGGATATATTCATGTCTTTCCCCACGAGGTTTAAGTAATGACTTAAAGTGGAAGGCCCATGAGAGATAGAGGTTGGGGACAAATAATTCCTAGTCATATAATGTGAATATTCACGTCCCACCTGAGGAGCATGATTGGAGGATGAGTTATGCATTGTTGTTGGAGTGGGCCACGAGATAGAGTCAGGGGACAAATAATTCCTCTAGCAATAGACGTAAACTTTCAAGTCCCACTATGGAGGTTTGAAGGGTGTTGGAATGATGCCAAGGTGAAGTGATAAATGGAGGGTGCGATATAGACATGGAATTAATGTTAAAATCACACCCTAGGCTCTTTAAAATTAACAAAGGACTTTGTCACATAACACAGGTCCCTGGGTCCTGGGACCCACCCCTCCATATCATATGACTTGGAAAATAGAGACATAGTGGAATTTTCCTATTGAAAATAGGTGGAAAATATGGACCAATGATAGGAGGATAGATGGAAAAATCCTATTGGTCGACGAAGATGATGTGGTATCCAGAGTGACAATGACGCGAACATGGTGATGATGTGGCACCTTGGGAGAGTGACATATGGCATGTTGATTTGGATTTTTTAGGTGGTTACATGGGCCATATTTGAATTAAACGTGGCACCACTCAGAGATGGCCACGTGGTAGAAGTGGCGTCAACAACTGATGTGGCAGTCCTCAAAGTTTGTGCCAGGGGAGCGTGTTTGTGCATAAGTTTTCCATGCTATGGAATTTTGGTGTTTGGGTTACAAAATGGAAAATATTAAGAGATATGGTGCGTGTACACATCATCATGCCCCAGGATGGTAGTTGAAGGTGCAGTGCATGGAAGTGTCATAAAAAGTGAGCTAGGGGATGGGAAATGACCCAACTCCATCATTCAATGGAACGTTACTTCCTCAAAGCATGAGTGTAGGGATTAACATGACATGGTCTTGCAAGATGGGACTTGAGATACAAGAAAAGTCATGACACTATCATTAGACAGGAAGTTCGTTCCCCTAGCCAGCATTAAAATATGCCATAGTGTATGGTCCCATGAGACAGGAGCCGAGGGACGGGAAATTTCATAACACCATCTACTAACAGGAAGGACGTGCCACAAATTTTTGGTTTTCAAAGGCATAGGAATTGAGGCGGGGCATGATAAGTATTTGGTCATGACACTTGGTAATGAGAGCTAGCATTGATTATTGAGTGGCACAAGGAGAGATAAGAGATTATGATAACGACACGGGTTAAAATTGGCATCCGAGTTTCACTCTCCTCGAGAAATAAATTCAACATCATTTGTATGGTCCCACGAGACAGGAGCCGAGGGACAGGAAATTTCCTAACACCATCTACTAACAAGAAGGACGTGCCACAAATTTTTTGTTTTCAAAGGCATAGGCATTGAGGCGGGGCATGATAAGTATTTGGTTATGACACTTGGTAATGAGAGCTAGCATGGATTATTGAGTGGCACAAGGAGAGATAAGAGATTATGATAATGACACGGGTTAAAATTGGCATCCAAATTTCAAACTATATAGTAGAATGAACCTTTGGATGTAGCATGCTCTAAGTAAAAATATTCAATGGAGTACGTGGAACCGATGCCTTAGTTATGTATTCTCTACATCATGTAGTGTCCTCGACATCATGGTCCATATTGAAGGACTTATCATGCCTTACAAAATTAATAGATCCATTTCTCAAGCTTTACAAGTAGTATTCAAGATAGTCCCTCAGCCATGAATATGTACATAAGAACCTCTTGGAGCCATATGCAATTACATGAAGCTCCTCCTCTTCTAGTCTTGCAATATTGAATGAACTCCTAACTAAGCAACACAATATTTCAACGAATCTCTCTTCGAGCTATGTGTGGATGTACTAAAGCATGGGTTGTTGTGTTGAGATATAGGTTGAGGAAATGCAATGATTTGAAGGGAGTCTTGTTGAGGCTTGAAGGAAGAGACAACAAATGATGTTGAATTTATTTCTCGAGGAGTGTGAAATGCAGAAGTCCCTACATCAATCAATGTGTAAAAGAGGAGAAAAAATCACGAGTGTATCTGGACAAAGACAAGGTGGAATGTATCATTGTGAGTCAGTGAGAGTGCCTCAGAAGAATACTAAGAGCCAAGATTTTTTTTAGAGTGGGATGAAAGTGCACATAGAGATAAATATAGTGAATTCCGAGTTGAAATTAGGCTGAGTAGGAGCCAAAACAAAGAGCATTAAGTTCCTTATGGACAGTAGGTTTGTTCCTACATAATAAGAAGTCAATGCTTCCATTTAAGTGGGTATCTATAGAATAACTTAGGGGTTGGTGCATCCTTTAAGTGGGTGCTTGAAAAATTAGGAAGTTAGTGCTTCTTGTAAGTTGATAAGATTTCTACCAAAGAGGGAGTTGTTGCTTCATGTGAGTGGATTCTCAAAAAACATGATGTAATATAAGTGTTGGGTTTAGATTCACATCATATCAAAATAAAGATTTCTGAATTTTCTCCCAAAAGGGTTTCCACATTAAACTCTATGTTCATATGTGTGTGTTCCTTATGGTCTTGTTGTTATATTCATGTGTTGTTTTTTATTACATAACATGTTTTTTATTGCTTGCATGAATGGTTTCCAAGTAAAAGTGAAATTTTAAATTGTAAATTGTTGTAAAATAAACCTAATACTAATTCACCCACCTCTTCTCGGTATTACTATTCTTTCCATAAATAACAAGGAAGGATAATGTTTTGAGACATTAAATAAGTAATGTCATCTAATCCAATATTAGCAACCCCAAAATTTTCCAAGCCTTTTGTGGTAGAATGTGATGTGTTAGGGTTCAAAATAAGTGGTATTATTAATCTAGAACAAATAACCAATAGATTTAAAAATTTTAAATCTCAATAGAAAGGAAAGCATGAATTCCACCTATGATAAAGAAATAATTTTTGTCATACATGCATTGAATCAATGATTTAAATACCTCTTTGGAAGAAAATTCTCAATTCATACAGATCACAATAGTCTTCAATTATTGTTACAACAAAAAACATCATCTACAGAAAAATAGAAATGGATGGAGAAACTCTCCACTTTTGACATGGAAATGTTACATAAAGGGGGAAGGCTAACATAGTTGTTGACGGACTTTTGTGATAAGATGACGATATAAAAACATACACAACATTAATAATAGTTATCGATTTTTTAAATGGGATTTGAATTGAATATGCCAAAGATCCAAAATATTTATCTATAATATAAATTTGATCAAAATCCAAACTTTGAATGGAAAAAATGATATCTTATGTTATAAAGATAGAATCTATCCGATTTCATCCTCCAAATTTAAAATGAAGGTTTTAAAGGAAACACACAGTTTTTCAACAACGAGACATGTTGGATTCTTCAAAACATACTATAATGCATGACAATCATTATATTGGAAAGTGATGAGAAAGAGATCCAAAAATTCATCATCGAATGTTATATCTATCAAAGAAATAAAAATGAGGATGTTTCAACCCCAAGAAGTCGGAAGAAATCTCAATGGATTTCATCAAAGGGTTTCCTATGTATGACGGGAAGGAAAAAATATTTTTGTGGTGGATAGAATAACAAAATACATATATTTCATGGCAATTAAGAAGATAGATTCAACAAAACAATTTCTAGAAGGTTTCTACGAAAAAAATATATAAATCACATGGGTTCCCCAAAGTCATCATAAGTAATAGGGACATAAAATTTAAAGGGAATTTCTTGAAGAGTTTTTGTAATCCAAATGGAATATCCCTTAACATGAGTACAACATATCATCGAAAAATAGACTGGAAAAAAAAATAGTGAACAAATATTTAGAAATGTGTCTTTGTTGTTTTGTAACAGATAAGCAAAATAAATGGCCTCGATGGTTACACCTAGTTTAATGGTGGTACAAATATACCTACCATACATCAGCTAAAATGACTCATTTTCAATATTTATATGAGTATGAACCACCAAAATGGAAGGAATTCACATTGAGTGACTATAAGGTTCAAGCATTGATGAATCAATTGGACGAAAATATTAAAAAAATATAGAAAGTGAGGAGCATAGAACACAAAAGAAATAGAACTCAACATAATAACACAACTTGTAGATTGCAAGATAGCAGTGAGTGCACAAGGAACAAGGGTACAAAGACATATTGGTGTTAGGGAAACCTAACTTGTGTTACATGCACTGCAATTAAACAAAGTAGGTTGCAGGTCTTGGCAAGCGAGTCACATGGGCTAGTGGAAATCTGAGTATTGTATGAGGACTTGGCCATGCACTCTACTCAAGTTGGGGAACCAGGTAGGCGACATGTTAGGGACTTGGGGTACATTTCTATTATAATTTGTTTTGGGGTTATATGATATTTTGAAATAGGTTGGGCACCTTCATTGTTGTAATTGTTGGTTAATCCAAGTTTATGTAACATGGCATATGATATAATAATTAGGGTGTTAGATTGAGTAAGCCACCTATCTACATATAATTTTTCTCTTGTTTATGGTGTATTATGTAAGAACTAAAATAAATACTTAACAATATAAGAATTAAAGAAAGACATAGAAAAAGTTAAATATGACTAGTGTGGGAATATCGTTGGTTGGAAAAATGTTGGCATTGCATGCCTAGAGTCTATCATCACGCTAGGTCCTGGAAAAGTTCTCTATCGTCATGAAAAGTGATACCAAAGAAATTTTGGAGAAATTGATACACTCTTCACCACTTTCAAAACCATTATAATTGGCATTAGAGAATTTTTTAAGACAATGACGCACAATTATGATGCATAGTTGTGAGAAATGGTATGTGGTGACAACTTGAGAAACTATATGATAGTATAGTAGGTTGAACCACATATTATTCTTAGGAATTTTTCATGTGGATAGTATTACAAGTTAATGAGTATCCATGGTTGAATCAAAATGAGGAAATGATACAAAGAGAGACTTGAAAACCCCCAAGATGAAGGATCGAGTGGCTAACATCAAGAAGTTAGTTGATCAACTGATGAACCCACTATGTGAGCATAGAGAGAGGATAGAGGGAATATATATGGAGATGCGACAAATTACGTAGGAATTCAATTATTTCATCAAGGAATTTTAAGATGTGCTCAATGCATTCATCATATATTAAGGATGATAATCTAGTATTCAGGTTGAAGGTTGCAAAAGATGATTTGACATATTTTCTCTAGTGATTGCATGATCAAGATGATACTATTGTGATATTTAGGAAGGTGGATGGGAAGAGTGTGTCCAACACACCTATGAGGATTAATATCAAAGAGCCAAAGCCATTTCATTATATTTTGAACTATAAAATTCCTTGGATATTCCCTAAATAGTTCACCACAACATATCTACTAAAATATGTTAGAAAATCCAAAACATAAAATATGATGGTTTGTTTCTCCTTATATTTCTAGATCAATTTTTTATTTTTTATTGCATATGCATGAAAATTATAATTTCACACAAAATAGAGAACAACAAAATAAAACTCACAAGCCAAAATTTAACACAAGATATAACCTGGAAAACACTTTCTAGAGAAAACCTAGCTAGAAGTTGATGTTTCTTTCCTCTCTTTCTCTGAATAGAAAAATGGATGCAAGTAATGTGAGTGATGTGGACCATGGGATGCAAAAATGGAGAAATACTCTATATTTTCTCTCTCAATTTCCACTCATGAATACTCTTCTCATATATGGAAAGATATGTACTCGAATAGAATGGAACCCCTTTCCCTCCTAGTGGCCTAGTTATAACATAACCCAATAGTCTACTATTGGTTAAGTTAGACTTATTCAACTATTAACCAAATTTACAATGTGGACTCTTCTAGATTATTTTACATCATGGTCATAAGTATAGCCCCTTTCCCATGAATAATGGGGGATTTCATGGAATTATTTGAAATTATGGTGGTCAAAACAGGATGGTAAAATTCCAAGTGCCATAAATTTTGCAGACATACTCCTATTGGGGTGATTTTTGCGTTGTTTTAAAGGTATATGTGTGCAGAATAGCACAAAAATGTTTAGATATTAAGATACAAATTTTTATCCCCTTAAATCCCCCCCCCCCCCCCAATAAAACATCATTTTATGCCTCAAACTACTTCTCGAAGATTTTAGGCCCCAAATTACCAAACTAGGTCTCGCTGGTAAAATGGTCCTGTGAGTTTATTCCTCCACGTTTTCCACTCTAAAAGAATCAAGATAGATGTAAAACAATATAATGATCCAATCCATATCAAACCTCCCCATGTTAGGAGGATTTTGGTCCCCCAAAGACTCTACTAAATGAGGTGAAGAAAATTTTCCTCCACCTTCTCTCAAGTGTACCATTTATATTTTCTTGGAATTTTTCCATTCACTCTAATTTTCCAAATTTCATGCTGCTATTTTCTTGTAGTTATGGACCTCTCCTACAAAGATATATCCTATATCAAATCTACCTAATCATCTAGTGCCAAATCCTCCATAAAATATAGGGCTTATTCCTCTTCCTGATATAACATCGAAGGCTCATAGAGTTTCATATTATCTACATTCACCATTGAGTAAATGCACATGTATGGGGGTAGGATAAGTCTATAGGAATTACCTCCCACCCTTTCCAGTAACTCAAAGGGACCATATTGCAAAGCCTTTATTTTCTTACCAAGACCATTTATTCACTCCTTTTTCAATTCTAACCGTACTCTATCTCACACCTTGAAGCACTTTTATGTTTTGTGATCATCATGCTTGGCATTGTACTCTTCCTTTCAGGTAGCACTACAAATGAATCTATAAAATGGCACAACATATAATTCATTAACGATATAAATGTATCTAGTTCATTGCATAGGCCAAATGACATGACTAACCACTCATAGAAACCTTGCCTTGTCTTATAGGTGATGTTCTAGGTATCTTCTTCTTTAAATTGAAAATGATGATATCTAGACTTTAAGTCTAGTTTGTTGAAGTATTTGGCTTGCAAAAATTGATTCAACATATCATATATATTGGGTAGAGGCTACATGTTCTTGAAAGTAATTTTTTTTAACGGCATGTAACCAATACACATCCGCCAAGTCCCATCCTTCTTTGGCACAATGATGATGGGTGACCCACATAGTGAGGTACTTGGTTGAATGACACCTTATTCCAGTAGTTGTTGAAATTTATTCTTAACCTCACTTGCTTCTATAATGGGATACTTATGTAACCCAAGTTTTGGAAATGGGGATGGATCTTGTGCTCCACTTCCCTCTTAGGTGGTAACCCTTTAAGCTCCTAGAACACATCCTTGTATGCATATAACAACTCTTATAGCTTTAGTTTATGCTTCTTAGTACACCCCTTTAGGGATGAATTTTCTCTCATTTACTCTTATATAGACTAATTGTCTCTTAAAAATAGTAAATCTTACTTCTTGCTAGAACTAATAATTTTATTGGCTTGGTTGGCACTTACCATCGAAATTTTGGACTTTCCCTTGTGTGCATTAATGGTGAAGGATTTTCCATCCTTAATGAGGTGATATTAGTTGGCTCTCAGCATGAATATAATATCTTTCATGTACATGCAGGGACTTCAAAGCACCACTCCACATACATCAAGGGAAACTTCATCAATAAAAACAACACTAATAGCAAATCCTATTTTAAATTGTTTGGTTACTTTTATTTTGCATCCTTATTTACTCATCCCAATGGTTATGAGTTTGGATTAACACAAACTTCCAATCCCAATACTTTAACTAGCTTTGGTGCAATTAGATTCACCAATGGTCCTAATTCAAAGAAAGAATCAATATTTATCATTGTGAATTGTATCTTTATATGGAAGAGTTTGGTATTATCTTTCTCTTCTTGTTGCTAAAGGCCACTAAGATTCACCTCCTTCTACAATTATGTACAAAGTATATTCTCGTCCATGTTCAATCTAATTTCAACTTGGTTTCTCGAATTAGTGACCATGATGTTCTTCCTCTTTTCATCTTTCTTTCCCTTCTTCGGGTTAAGATCTAGATGAAAATTCCAACACTTATCCTTTGTATGACCATCCATGTTATAATGGTTGTAGTGGTTTTTGGCATATATGCACTGTTGTGATGTGGCTACTACCATTTTTTCCTTCCTCACGTTCCACTTCTTCTTCCCCTCCTTAGAAGCTTATTGGTACTAATTCTACTTGGACCCACTTGATATCTCTTTCTTCTATCCTATGTTCTCCAGGTATTGTGCATGTACACAAGCCTTGTTAATTGATCTAGGCTTGAAAAACATCATTTTCTTCCACAGATGGATATGTATACCCTCCCCCCCAATACTTTAGGAGTACATATGGGTTCTTTAGTGAGATACCCAACATTATGACCGCCTTTCTAACCATTGTAGCGTACTCTAGTACATTATGCCCCTGCTTTTTCCTAATGTAATGCCACCGGATCCACTAGTCCTCTACATACCTGATAGGATAAAATTGTGACTTTATGAGGGTTTTTAAATCCTCCCACTTAGTCACTAGAGGATATTCATCCAACCTCAAGGACTCTGTGTATCTTTCCCACCATGCTAAGGCATGGCCATTCATTTTTAGCCAAGAAATAAAATTTATGTTCTTCCTCTATATGACGAGCATTAAAATAAACTTCTAATTGTTACAACCATCAATTTAGCTTCATAGCGTAAATCACACATTGATATGTCTTGATGTTAACATGTCTTCCATTTTGAATAGGAACTGTAAATTTCTCATGGCAATTGAGATGGCTTGATAATTTTTATGTTCTTTATTAGACTCCATCTCTAGCTCTTCCTGATCTACCAATTTCCCTTTGATCCAACCTTCAAATAAAAGCCTCCAACTTCTATGAATATCTTGATCTTATTGGTTATGGCCACCATGAGGAGGCTTACATTATAGTTTACATTTGTGACTTATGCTTCTTGTTGTGAAAACCTCTCCTCTGTGGGACCATTTGAGTTATTCATAGATTTATCAGCCGTGATTTAGGTTTTGTGACTTTCGACTTAACCAATATGGACCCCTTGCAAATCCCCAAAATATACCCAAAGAAACCTTCTTTGATACCAATAATATTCATAAACCACCATGGATATTCCACTGGATAGGTCGTCACAACAAATATACTAAAATATATTGGAAAATCTAAAATCTACACTATGAGGGTTTATTTATTCTTAGATTTTTGGATATGTTAATTATTGCTTATTGTGTATGCACGAAAAATATAATTATGTAAACTTAGAGAACAATGAAATAAACTTACAAACACAAATTAACATAGTATATAACCTGGGAAAACCTTTTGGGAGAAAAACCAACTGGAAGATGAGGCTACTCTTCTATCTATAGGTTTTAACCCTGTACAGAAATTATCTACAAACGAATCTTAAAACAGAAAATAAACAATAGCGAGACCATAAACCATAAAACAAATAAACAAAAATATTTTCCCCTGGATCCCAAATTGGGACGACCAGCTTGATTTTTCATTATAAACCTTTTAGTGTTACAACACATATATATACATGCCGAAGCATACATAAACCCCAATCCATTAACCCTGGATTAGAACATAACCATAGTTCCCTTGACCAGATCTACAAAATACCAGGGGCCGAAAACCATCGTACCCCAAAACCATGTGCAAACCCATGCACAAAACCATGGGTGGATCCTCCCATCGGACAATAAGGACCAAAAAAAATTTCTGGGGCGCTGCCCTAGACCCCGACAAGGGGGGCTACTGCCCCCCTGTGACCCCCTCGTGCGTGATTAGTCGTGGAAATAATATAACACATACCCAACATTCTCCCACTTGTTGTTTTCTTTCCGCAGGGGGCCACATGAGAGCTTAGTCATTAGCCCAGTTCTGCAAAAACCATTGTTTCTCTACACCAAGAGAACTTCTGAGTGCTTACAGACTTTGTCAATGCATCTGCAACACTCTTCAAAGTGTCCACCTTTACCAGCAACACCCTTTTAGCCTCAACCATATCTCTCACAAAGTGATATTAAGCATCAATTTACTTTGTCCTTGAATGATAAGCAGGGTTCTTAGCCAAGAAAATTGCACTTTGGCTATCACATTCTATCCTTATAGCTTACTGCACCAACCCCATACTTGAACACAATATCTGCAACCAAATTGCTTCCTTGCTTACATGAGTGGCTACTATGTATTCAGCCTCTATAGTTGAAAGAGCCACTATAGACCGTCTTTTACTCATCCAACTGAATGCACCTCCAAATAGGCTAAACACATACCCACTTGTAGATCTCCTTTGGTCCAGATCTCCAGCCTAGTCTGCATCAACAAAACCATGAATGTCCAACACTCTTTCCAATCCCGGTCTTCCCTGGTAGCACAAGCCATAATCACTAGTGCCACGCAAATATCTGAAAATCCATTTCACTGTTGTCCAATGCTCCTTCCCCGGGTTTGACATAAACCTGCTCAATACTCCCACTGCATGTGCAATGTCTGGTCTAGTACAAACCATTGCATACATCAGGCTACCCATGGCACTTGCATATGGAACACAGGACATATCCTCCTCTTCTTCTTGTGTCTTGATACACTGTTCAGTAGACAACTTTGTACCTACAGGAATCAGAACATTCACTGGTTTACTATCCTGCATATTGAACCTCTGTAATATATTCTCGACATACTTCCTCTGGTTTAACCAGAGCTTCCTTTTTTCCTGATCTCTCTTAATTTCCATGACAAAAATATATTTTGCAGCACCAAGATCCTTCATGTTGAATTTGGAGAACAGGTGGGTCTTCAAATCTTGGATAATTTCTTTGTCATTTCCAATCAACAACATATCATCCACATACAAGACCAAATAAATAACACAATCACCAAATAATTTAAAATAAACACAGTGATCCTCCTTGCTTCTGGTGAAGCCAAGTCCCCGTATGTAGGTATCAAATTTCTGATACCACATCTTTGGTGACTGTTTTAACCCATATAGAGACTTCTTTAACCTGCATACTAGTTCTTTCTTCCCCTTCACCCTAAAGCCTTCAGGTTGTTTCATGTAGATCTCCTCTTCCAGATCCCCATGAAGAAATGTTGTCTTCACATCCATCTATTCTACCTCAAAATAAAATGTAGCAGCAACAGATAAAAGTAATATAATAGAAGTAACTTTGGCAACAGGAGAAAAAATATCACCAAAATCAATTCCCGGCACCTGGGAATAATCTTTTGCTACCAACCGAGCTTTGTATTTCTCCACCTTTCCTTCTACATTCATCTTCTTCTTAAACACCCATTTTCTCCTGATGGGCTTCCTTCCAACCGGCAACTCCACCAGATCCCATGCCTCATTTTTATGCAAGGATGCCATTTCATCAACCATGGCCTCCTTCCAGAGCTTTCCATCCTCTGAACCTACTGCCTCCGTGACATTTATGGGATCATCATCAATTATAGTTAAAGAAAAATTTGAATAGGAAGCATATGGACTAGACCTTTCTAGTTGTCTTCTTTCCCGAGCTGATCTTCTCACAGCTGGAGTTTGTGTCTCTTCCTCTTCTGAGTCTTCTTCTGTTGTAGAGTCTGATTCATCCTCCTTTAGCTCAAACTCTATATTCTCAGGTTCCTTTGGTAGGACTTCATGTTTAACAACATCTTTCACCTCTCTAAACACCACATCTCGGTTGTACACAACCTTCCTTGTTTTTGGGTTCCAAATCTTCTAACCCTTTAAACCATCATTATACCCAATAAATATGCACCTTTCAGATTTATTATCCAACTTGGTCCTTTTCTCCTTTGGAACATGTACATATGCATCACATTCAAATACCCTCAGATGTGAAAGAGAGGGTTTCTTACCAGTCCATACCTCATGTGGAGTCTTATCCTCCAACACTGATGAAAGTGATCTTTTAACCAAGTAACATGCAGTCTCCATTGCCTCTACCCAGAATTCTTGTCCTAACCCAGTACCACTGAGCATGCTTCTTGCCTTTTCCATCAGTGTTCTTTTCATTCTTTCTGCAACTCCATTTTTCTGAGCTGTGTATGGAGTATTCTTCTACCGTGCTATACCACACTTCTTACATAACTCTTCAAATTCCTTCTTGCAGAACTCCCCACCATTATCTGCCCTCAACACCTTTATCTTCTTCTCTGTCTAGTTTTCCACTAGAACCTTAAATTCTTTAAATATGTCAAAGACTTCAGATTTATTCCTCAAGAAATATATCCATGTATTCCTTAAGAAGTCATCTATGAATGAAACATAGTACACGGACTTACCCAATGATGGAACCGACACAGGTCCAAGCACATCACTGTGCACAAGCTCTAATATCTTGTTCACCCTCTTAGCACCAGAAGGAAAACTCACCATATTCTGCTTCCCATATAGACAATGTTCACAGAAATCGAAATCCAGAGAGCTATTAGACATACCTTCTACCATACCATTTCCATGCAGTATCTGAAGGCCATTCTCTCCAATATGTCGAAGCCTTTGATGCCATAGCATGGTCTTTTCTCCAGAGACCACTAGGCTTTTCGCTCCACTTTCGGGAACCACAAAACTGTTGCACCCAGCAATAACATTGTTGCCCTGAAGCTTGTACATAGTTCCAATCTGAACTCCCCGCATTAATACCAGTGCTCCCCAAACCATCTTACAGGTATCTTTATCGAACACTATTTTTACACCTACATCACCCATCTTGCTTACAGAAATCAGATTTCTAGCCAATGCAAGAATGTGCAGAACACCAGGAAGTGTTCTAATCCTTCCACCTTGCAGCTTCAGCTTGAATTTTCCATGTCCAACGATTCTGGCCTTCCTATCATCACCTAAGAGACATCATCACCATCATATTTCTCATACTCGCAGAACCACTCCCTATGGGGAGTGAAGTGAAAGGATGCACCTGAATCAATCAACCATGAGTCATGATCTACATGTGTATTTGAAGAAGAAGCCAAATACACATCCCCACCTTCATTCGAGGTGGTTTTTGCCTCTGCAGAAGGAGCATCATCAGATCCCTTTCCTTTCTCAGGAGCTTTAGATCTGCATTCCTTTCTGAAGTGCCCTTCCTTTCCGAATTTCCAGCATACCTTTACAAAATTTCCAGGAGATTTAGGTCTCCCTCTAGATTTCGATCTCCCACTCAAAACCTTATTCTTTCTTCTATTCTGGGACCTTCCTCGTACAGATAAGGCATCTCCATTATGACCCTCCATATTTCTCCGTCTCATTTCCTCTGAAAACAAGGCTGAGACAATGTCATCAAAATTCAAGGTAGTTGTATTGCTACCTATTGCAATAACCAGACTGACCCACGAGTCTGGTAAAGAACACAAAAAAATGATGCACTTATCTTCATCTGAGATTTTAATATCAACATATGATAGCTGACTTACCACAATATTGAAGGCATTCAGATGCTATATCACCGAGTCTCCATCCTTCATCCTTAAGTTATATAGCTTTTTCTGTAGGAACAATTTATTCACCAGAGACTTATATTGGTACAAAGTCCCAAGTTTGTCCCACAAATTCTTCGCCGTAGCTTCCCCAAATACATTCAGCAATACTGAATCTGAGACACACAACCGTATTGTGCTCTTTGCCTTCCGATCCAGCTTCTTCCAGTCTTCATCTGACATTTCCATTGGTTTAGTACCTAGATCTACTGCGATCCACTGATCCTTATCCACCAGTAGATCCTCCATCTTGAGCTTCCACAACTCAAAACTCTGACCATTAAATTTCTCGATCTCTATCTTCCCGCCGCTCGCCATCTTCTTTCACCACAAGAATCGATCCCGTATATCTCCCACTAAACAGGGTTTACCACAGGCCCGAGCAAAAAACCCTTTGCAGCAAAGTGTCCCCTTGAAGCCGAAATAGCTCTGATACCAAATGTAGGTTTTAACCCTGTACAGAAATTATCTACAAACGAATCTTAAAACATAAAATAAACAATAGGGAGAGCATAAACCATAAAACAGATAAACACAGAGATTTTCCCCTGGATCCCAAATTGGGACGACCAGCTTGATTTTTCATTGTAAACCTTTTAGTGTTACAACACATATATATACATGCTGGAGTAGAGAAAGAAACAATTTTTGGTTTTGGGTATGATCATGGAGGTTTGGCCAACATATGCACAAGACCAAGTGGAAACCAAACTCAACTATGTGTGTGCAAATATCAAGAGTAGACGAGTTGTAGCAATGGTTGATTGTGGGGAAATTTTATGAAACTAGCTCCAAAAATAGAAAAAATGGAGATCAATGCCTTAGAAATAAGCCACTTCGAGGGGGCAACCTCATTTACATTACATAAATGAACAATTAGTGGATGATACAAATGACACAGCCTCCTTTCTATATATAGGAGTCCATGGGGTCACAATATAATCCTAGCCGACCTAACAATAATAATTTAAGGGCACAATAATAATAATATGGGGGCTACACTATCAACAATAAGGGGACACACTAGTATTATAGGTACCTAACATGAATCTCTCCTTCAAACAAGTGTTGCCCTCAATGCTTGATTATTTATGGATGCTTCTGTATAAAATTATCATCCTCCCATGTTGAACCTTCAATGGGTAAGTTCTTCCACTTGCTGGGATACTCTGAAATTGATTGATTTGGTAGTTGTCGAGTTCTTGTTTCTGTGACTACTTTATAACTTCTTTCTCTACAATGTTGATCTTCTTGTTGTTTCATTTGATTTTGCACCAAAGTTAGGTTATCCTTTGAGAGTTGGAGAACTTGTTGTTGATGCTCGAAGTGATTTTCCAATACTTGATCATCCATATTAGCTTTCATTTTATCCTTCAAACCATCCAACTTAGCCTCCATTTTTTCTTTTAAACCATCTATGTGATCTTGTATTTCTCTTTGTAAGATCGAAATCTGTTGCACTTGGTACCATAATTTTGATATCTCATACTGTAATTATTCCTCTTCACGCATCATAGTATAGCTTGCAGAGGGCTTAATAGGTGTAGAGTTGTTTTTAAGAGGCATTATAGAACCCAATACTGATAAAAATTCTTCAATATGCCCTTGGAATCACTTCAAAATACTTTTTCAAATAAATGTCATGCAATTTTAAAAAACAAATACACACCTTTTTCTTGCTTTTGAGGAGCTCAATATTAAAACTGAATTATCTCTATAATTGAAGATATTCAATATATGAAATTTTGTCCTGTAGTAGCCCTTTGAAGCTTCTTTCGAATGCCACAAGTCTGACCTGATTTGGATACTTCAAGACAAATTTATGTCGAATCTACCACAATGACCTAATTATGGACTAGTTCAGTATAGCGCACTTGTACGACGTGCCACGTCTCATTGTTTCATCCTTCGGCTTTGAAATTGATACACATGAAACTACAATCCGTTTACTAGCGACCACATTTTATGGAATTCCAATTTGATGCACAAAGCGAGAGTTATGATGATTTTCCCAAGGTCACCTCTTTGGGATGAAATTCAAGAGCCTGAACAAACCCTAACTTCCACAGATCATATCTCTGAAAATATTGTGAACCAAGATCTAGAATTGTTACAGGAGGTTCCTCGGGATTTTGGCTTCGCTCTGTAAAAAATGTCACTTCTAAACCTTCGTAGAAACAAAGTTATAGCAAAAATTCCACGATGAATTATTTAGGTGAAATTTGTGAGCCTAAAAAATCCTAACTTCCACATATCATATCTCCGAAAATATTGCAAACCAAGATTTGAAATTTTTACAAGACGTTCCTCAGGATTTTGGCTTTGCTCTATAAAAATTTCAACTTCTGAACCTTTATAGAAAAAGAGTTATAGCAAAAATTACACGATTACCTGTTTGGAGCAGAAAAACCCTAGAATCCAAAGCTCTAACACCAAATGTTATGAAACCAGCTCCAAAAATATAAGAAAAGAGAGATCAATGCCTTAGAAATAAGCCACTTCGAGGGGGAAACCTCCTTTACATTAAATAAATGAACAATTCTTGGATGATACAAATGACACAACCTCCTTTCTATATATAGGAGTCCATGGGGTTACAATATAATCCTAGCCAACCTAACAATAATAATATAAGGGCACAATAATAACAATATGGGGGATATAGGGGTACCACAATAACAATAAGGGGGCTACACTATCAACAATAAGAGGATACACTAGTATTATAGGGACCTAACAAGAAACTCATGACCTCGTGAGTGAGGATGTTACCAGATAACTCAAGTTTAATCTTGATTTGACACAACATCCTTCAAGGTTGTTAACCCTAGGGAGAAAAGAGTGGTTGGAATGTTTAGATATTTTACAATCAAACTTGGATATTGAAAAGGGAGGATAATTCTCACCATCATCCCATTGGATGATTATGATGTGGATTTTGGGAAGGAAATATTGAGATAAGAGAAGGTTGTTATGATCCCACACTTGGACAATCTGACCATATTTTTGGTTTTTACCCCATTAGTAGTGTGAACCAAGAGAGGGGGCATAGGATTGGGAAAATTTATTACTTCTATGTGCATAATTGGTGGATATGATCAATATTTAGATGGAGGTATATTGGGGCTAGAAGAGAGGATGTCAGACATGTGGTTCTAATACATGAGGAGATGATATGTGGATTGGAAGAGAAGGTTGAAAAGATAGATCATGTCTTGGTATATCACTCTAACATCATTTTAACATTGACATACAAAGTTCTAGGGGATGTTATAAAGCAATGACCCATGGAGGATGAGGATACAAGGATGATTGATCATTTCACGGTTATTGGATGACCCAACCATGATCTAATAATGTGACAAGGGGACATCACAAACTTGGTATAGATATGTTAGGGAGGATATTTGATAGAGACATTTGGAGGTAGTAAGTGGCCATATAATCCATTGTTTTAATGACTCGTGGAGGAGGTAGAAAGCATAATTGGATCCCATGTACCTCTTATGATATATTTAATGCAACAGTATGGGGGGAACTTATCGATTATAGTGGGACATATTTCAAATGTAGATGGAGGTGGTATTTGGGGTGATTGCTTTTCTTCAACTTTACTTTGATTCATAGAAGCATGGCTCCCTATCATGGGAATATGGAGAGTCCTTTTTGGGTTATTTGAGGTACCTTGATTGAGTTGATATTTGGTGATTGGAGAATTGCATGGATGATCCTTTTAGATTGAAACAAGTGCACTTCCATGAAGAAGTGAGTTCTTATGAGATCTAGGGAGACAGTTGAATTAGTTAACCAACTTTATAGAGTCATAGGGGGGTCTAGCACACTGATGCATGTAGGGTTAGTTCAGAGTAGAGGCACAAAACAAAATAATAAGTAATTTATCCATTGAGACAATTATATTTGAATTTCACTTGGTGGATCAATTTTATTGATTGGAGGGTTTTCAAGGATGATAACAAATTGGAGTGGAGGAGGTTGTAAGGAACTTTTACTAATACGCATGCATGAACCAAAAACTAGGGTGCACGACGAGAAATTTTGGTTGGGTGCATGGATGGTTCGATGGTTGTGGAGACAAGTTAAAGATTTTTGGGTTGGATTACATGATTTCCGTGATACATCCATTGCACCAATTGGGTGTAAGTTGTAAGGTGCACGATTTTGAAAATATCACATGTCAATTGGATGGACACTCACAATCATACATGGATATTTAATATATCGTTTCACTCATGCTTGTAAATTGAGTGGTGCTAGTTTGTTCATCCCCACACAAATTTGGGGTTTCCTCCCTAGGGTGCTCGATATCACACATTGGCACAAGAGGAGTTTCATTAGCTCAATAGGTGAAATTGGACATGTGGGATGATTGAAAGAGGCATCAAGGATATTTTTTTTTCAACACGGGTGGGTGGAGGACACAATGGTTTGGCTAGATACCAAGCAATCAGAAAAAGGTGTGTTGATTGGGCACCTTACATAAAATTTTGGGTTTCTACCATGCATGAGCAACAAGTGAAAGGTTAGCTTGAGGGAGAAATGAAGAGCCACAACTCTTGGCAAGGGAGTCATGTGGGCTCCTAGAAGTATAGGTATTGTATGACGGTTTTTTCATGCACCTACTTGAGTTGGGGAACTAGGTATGTGACATGCAAAGTACTTGGCATAAAGTTTTGTTGTAACTAGGTTGGGGGTTATATGATATTATGTAACAGGCCATGTTTCTTCATTATTGTAATGGATTGTGAATCCAAGTTTATGTAAAATTGAATATGATATAAAAATTTAGGTGTTAGGATGAATTGGGCCATCCATCTACATATCATTGTTTTCTTGTGCATGGTGTATGTTTAGTGTTGGAATTTTTGTTAAGCGTAAGAAATAAATTAAAACTTTAACTGTATAAGAAGTAAAGAGAGGTGTAATGCAAGTTGAGTATAATCAATGTGGAATATCATTGGTTGGAAATATGTTGGTGCCACATGCCTAGAGGTCCACATGGTGCCTATATCTTTTCAGGTCCTCTAGAATCGTGAAACCTAGATTCCTAAAATATTTACACTAGTGGTTTGGGAGTGAAAGGTAAAAACACTTTTTCTACTTCCTTATTTTTTTGTGCTCAAACCTACATATCATTCAAAAAAATTGTAATGAGTATAATACATAAGGAATCATTATAAAGAAACTTTTTATTGAGAAAGGAAGTTACATGCTAAATTATGTTAGTAACCTAGACCATTAGTACTTTTAATAGTCACTCATATTTAGGCATAGGGAATTGAATTTGGGAGGCATGCTTGGAGATTAGATAGAATTTTTGGAAATAATAAAAGTAATAAAAACTATTGGGTGAAAATGTGAAGCTGGGTTACACTTTTTGCACTTTTTTTAGAAAAAAAAAATCATTTTTTTTCTTTTCTTCAACTTTCTAAGCCAAAACAATTTTTTTGTTTAGAATTTCATTTTGCAAAAAAAATAAAAGTTGTCAGAAATTTTACTAGCTTTATATTAATTATTTTTTGGAAATTTTTTATACAAATTTGATATGTCAACTTAGCATTTCTTTGAGTGTGTTTTTTTTAACAATCAAAGGATTCCTAAAAAGTCATGTTAATACACGCTGGTGTATTCTTTGAAAACTTTGTGTTTTTGAGAAACAAAATGTGTTACAACAATCTAGACAGAGTCTACTTCAGTTCGTTATATTTACGAAACCAACTAATGCATATCGTAATTACTATAATTTTTTGAACTGATCCAATATGAAAAAACTGCATATTTTGAATATGTTTCGGGACGCACGAAATTTCTCAACATATAATTTATAAACTAAAAATATAAAAACTACCCATTAAAGATACAATGTATTTTGGAAGATACAGAATATTTATTTCACTGAATCATAATGACCTTCAGAAATTTTTTGCACCCGTTTTATTACAAAATTAATTAAAATTAGTAAATATTTAAGAAATTATATAAAAGTTATATTTCCTGAAAGTAGATTGAATTCTACAAATTCTTGTCTTGCTTCCAACAGTTAATTCACAAAGTTTCATGGAGTTTAATCAGTCCAAAGTTGAATAAATGTGTTCAGAGCTCGGCTCTATGTAATTGCAGACGTGCTAGTTTGGCCTAACTTTAAAAAAAAATTTGGCCGAGTTGTTCTTTTCCCAGACGGTCTGTCAAGTCTAACAACACAAAAATTCAACCGAATTTTTTACAAAATTTAGGCGGAACTTTTAATTGACTTTACGTCGGCCGGAAAATTTAACGAATCCCCTTCAAAAAAACATTTCGCGGCAATATAAATTGACGTAAACAAAACATTACTTCACATGCAAAATTTAGTTCAACTATCTAATAAAAACAAAACATTATATCGTGCAATCACATGCCAAATGTAGTTCAACCATCCAAAACTTGATTTTTAAAAACAAAACATTATAGATCACAACATTACTTCACATTACTTCACATACCAAATGTAGTTCAACTATCCAATAAAAAACAAAACATTATATCACACTCACATGTACCAAATGTAGTTCACACAAAATATGTCCAAAATTTGTATCTCCCAAGTATCAAGTTATATATGACTGCATCTAGATAAGACTATATATAAAAAAGTAAATATAAGACTAAATCTATTGAAAATATAATGTTTCATGTGCATGTGCATCATCCATCAAATACAGATGGATGTAGTGTCTCTCCTGTTACACCATTTTTTTGGTCATCTAACCTATTATTATTAGATGAACCTAAGTACACCATGTAAGACCAATTTTACCCTAAGTAAAATTGCTTTCACCATATAAAATAACTTATTTGGTCATATTTAACCCAAAACAAAGAAATTAATTAAATATATCCTTATTTATTTAATTATTTCCTAAGAACAAGTTATTTAAATCATTATTTAAATAATATTCTTAGTTAAATTTGACTAAATCATCCATAAATAATTAAATAAATCATTATTTATTTAATTATATTCCCATCATTCCCCTAAAATGATAAATAAATCATTTATTTATTTATTATTTATAAATAAAGGAATTGACCCAAGTCAAGAATCCTTTTCCCTCCAACAAATATAATAAAATATTCCTAAAAGGTGCTTCTAGAATTCGATTAATAATATTTTATTCATGCACCGAGTTCTAGACTACCCCAATATTTTGTTATAAATAGGGGGGTTTTCCCCATTCATTAGTCACCTTCATTGCATTAGATCACTCTGGATCTACTCTTGGTCACCATTTCCCATTTTGTTTTGTGAACTCCCATTGAGTTCTATGTTTGTTTTTCTACACCCATAAGAGAGAGAAATGTTAGATCTGAAACACTTAGGACTTTCAAGAACCCATCCCACTAAGGAGAACTGGAAGTCACCTTTCTTGTTTTCCTCTCAGGTGCCCCATTCTTTAATATAATACAAAATTCTTTTAAATACATTCTTCTTGTCTTGTCCATTGGATTTATGGAGCCATGTTATATTTTATCTGCTTAATGTCTTTTATGCTTATATCTGAATTTGTGCAGCAAAATTAAAGATATTTTGCAGCCATAATCGATGTTAGGGCTATTTTTTATGCGTAGCTAAAGTGATCTTTTACGACGAAATATTCGTACTAACAATTGGTGACTCCACACGGGTTTTCTTTTGCGACCGTTGTCGTTTTATATATTCCTACATATCCAGTTGTTTCAGACCCTAGGGTTTCTCTTCCATTTTTTGTTTTTCCTATTTTTATGGTGATTTTCACCCCTAAAACCCGTAAACAGTCAAATTTTTAACTTCCATGTGTTTTTGGCCTTATTTCGCAGGTGACAGACATCAACCGCAACTGAGACGACAAATTTTTCTGAACTCTACCGCCGAGAGAGCCGGATCTGTAGGTCACACTTATCGGCCCAAAAAGTGCGACCTGAGCCTCAAGACGCACTTTTCTGCCCCAAACCTGCGAACTAGACTGAAAATAGGTCAGAACCTGCGACCTGCAATTTTTCTGCAAATTTTTCAGCGCTTTTTCTGGGTTTGTCTAAAGCTTCTGTCAGGGTTTTCCAGCCTCTGTCTCTGCCCGCTTGGACCTATTTCTGTTCTGCTTCACTCAAATAAGAGGGAATCTTGCCCCTTAGGGCTCTAGTACCCTCCACTTTTTGTGGACGAGTCTTTACTGTTTCAAAAGTCTGAATTTCCAGAGTTTCAGCCCTCTTTTTCTCTGATCTGATACCTCTTTTTCAGATCCCTTTAGATCATCTCTTCTCCCTCTCAAAACCACCTCATATCATTTTTTTTGGGTTCATTTCTAAGGCCACTACCTTGTCTCTTCTATTTTTAGCTGATCTCCTCCTTTTAGCAGCAACCTTGCCTCTGCTTATTTGTTGTTCTCTGCACCACTTTTTCAGCAGATTTACCCTTTAGATCCCAATCCCTCTAGACCTTCGATCTATTGGCCTCTTTTTAGCGTGCTTTGCCTAGTTTTTTTCCCTCTTATAGACTAGTTTTGAGAGACCTGCCTTCTTGGGTTATATTGCTACATTTTTAGTTGTTAATTTTTTGTTCTTTTAGTCTTATTTATTGCAGATTTCTTTTCCGTTATGCAACACACTCTTTCTGTTACTCTCAAAACGTCTGGGTTTAAACAATTAAAATTAACGCATGCCACACACTGACCCTAAGTGAAGAAGTGCCTGGTTAACACTTCCTGGCAAAGACTTTAAAATCAATTGTCACTGCACCTTTTTGCCCTTGACCTCACTTGATTTTTTCCCTCCCTGCCCTTGTCGGTTTTCTTCTTCCCATCATCATTGCGCCCCCAAGGCGCCTCTCCTGGAGACTTCTTGGCCTTCATCCTCAGTTTCCACTTGGTCGACTTTCTCCTTCCCGTCGTCATCGAGTAAGTCTTTCCCCGAGTCCGCACTCCGACTCTTCCTCTGATTGTTCGGGTTCTCCCCCTCCTGTTTCTCCCCCTGTCACTTTCACCATGTCTACTTCAGGGCCTACCACCAGCAGTAACCCCAATACTATTTTTGGGTCTGTTTCCAGTGGAACCACCTCGGGACCTACCTCGACTACCCCATTACTCCCTTATATGGCCGGCCTTACTCTCCCCGACTTCAATCAGCTAATTAATGATCCTATCTGCCACGATGTTAGTTGGCCTGCTATGCCAACCAAGCTCCCCTCCGACATTCCCAAGTTCGAAGGCCTTGCTAGTGAGGATCCCTCCAACCATATCCGATCCTTCCATAAGTGGTGTTCCTCCAATTCCATTACTGACGACTCTATTAGTCTTCTATTGTTCCAACGCACACTTACAGGCGAAGCTTATAAATGGTATGTTGAACATGCCACCTCCTCCCATACCACTTTTGCGACCATTGACCAAGCCTTTTTATCTTATTTCCAGCTCCCTCACTGATACGACATTGGTACCGAGCTTTTAACCTCCTTCCGTCAATCCTCCTCAACCCGCCTTTCTGCTCATGTCCAGGAATGGCGGCGCAGAAGAAGCTTATGTCGAGCTCCCCCCTTTGAAGATCGGGTTTACATGGAATGGTTCCTTCGCTCTCTCTTACCTCCCATTGGCAAAGATGTCGCATCCCATTTTCCCCAAACTGAAGAAGCCGCCCTCCAAATCGCCTTGAAGTATGACCTTATCTACGCCCAATCTGGATATTTTTATACAGTCCTTCCTGACCTTCCCAAACCCGGTAGCCCTAATGCCTCGGGGGCATCTCATTCTGCCGACGGTATCATTGGAGCCCTGTCACATACCTCTGCCCAACCTCCTTTGGGCCATGTTTTTCCTCTAGGGGCCAGCCCCTCCGGCATTTTTTCCCCTCCAAGCAGCATGTATTCAGGCTACGGCATGCCTCCTCCTTTTGCCCACCCCCCCTGCTTACCTTATTGCTGCCCACCCTACTCCTTATCCATATCCGCAACCTGGTGTCCCAGCCCCTCCAACATTTGTACCTCCCACTCCCTTGCCTTCTCCACCCCCACAACCACACTTACTACCCCCTCCAGGGCAAGTATTTGCACAACAGGGGGCACCTAATTGTCCTCCTTCTCAAAGAAGGAGAAGAGTCAACCAATCCACTTCTGGTAATCGTGGACCCAACCCTTCCAATATCGACTCTACCACTACCAACCAGCCACAAGGCTCTCAGCCCAAGCCGGACAGGCCACTTCGCACCAATAAGCCTTGTTCGTGTTGTGGTGTTTATGGTCACTACACTCACAATTGTCCCTTATTACCACAAATGCGGCAACTTTGGGATTCTCAAGCCACCGTACGGGGACAACACTCCTCCCCTACTACCCCTCCCACCCTCGTTACTTCTCAACTTGCTGTGTTTACCGATCCTTTCCTGCCACAAGGCTTCGTGGCCACTCAACCAACTCACGCCCTGGTAACCACTCAACCTTCCCCTTCTGGTTCCTCTGATTACCAGATTCTCATGATGGCTTCTGACCCACCTCTCATTGTCGACCTCAACCTTCAAACTCGGTCCCGTTAGTATTCCACACCTCTTGTTTCATCTGTCTCTGAGTCTCCATCGTCAGGTCCTATAGAGCCTCTATCGACACGCAATGGTCCCTTGCAACTCCCTCTGCCCAAAGCCAAGGTTCATCCCAAGCCTCCTAAGGGACCATTATGCCGAAATGCTGCCTCTGGTCGGGCTGCCAATTCATACAGCATAGTAGATGATCTGGCCCAATCTCCTGCTGCCATTTCAACACTGGAACTCCTCCAGTTGTGTCCTTCTCAAAAGAGGGCTCTACTATCTGCCGTGGGCGCTGTAGATCCTGCTGATGACCAATTGATTGTTTTCGACGCCCGTCAGTCAGACCATCCCCCTCTTCCTCCTTCAGTTGCTTTCCAAATCCCAGTCAAAATCCGAAACGCCAATTTTGCTCGGTGTATTATTGATGAGGGGGCATCTACCTGTGTAATTACCGCTTCGATTTGGAAACAACTCGGATCCCCTGAACTAGCCCCTTCCACCATCACCCTTCATGCATGGGATGGCCATGCCTCCCAACCCATTGGCCTATTTCGTAACTGTCCTATCACCCTTGCTGGCAAGATTTTTTGTGTTGACGTTGAAGTTATCGACGCCCCTCTTGACTACAACATCCTTTTGGGGCGTAGTTACACTTATGCCATGTCAGCCGTCCCATCCGCAGTCCACCGCAAGATGTTTTTCCCTCATAATGGAAAGATTATCACCATTGACCAGTTAAATTACCATGAACCAAAATCTCAGACCTCCCCTGAGTCCACCATCTCTACTGTCACCAACAAGCAAACTATTGATTCTTTGACCAGTGTTTCCCCCGGCGTCTACAAAGACTCCTCCTTGCTTGGCACCTTTTTCGACTCCCCTCCCATCTCTGATCCTAACTTGGCGAATGTTTGCATGATGCAATCATCTTGGGCTAACCTTACAGAGCCCACTTTGGCTAGTCAGCAACCTCAACCTCAACCAGCCCCTAGCCCTTCGCCCCCGTTAGCCACCCTTCTTCCTTCTGAATCTTCTTCTACCACCACTCCTCCTGGGTCAATTTCACTTGAAATCAACCCCCTTGGCACCATTCCTCCTAGCCATTTCCATGCTGGTAAAATCCCTTTCCTCGCTCCCCCTCCTGGAGCTTATTCAGTCCCTACCTTGGCCACCCTATCCCTCCCCAACTTGACCTTGGGTATACCCGTCTGGTATCTTGACCCTCCAACCACCACTATACCTGGTCAACCTAAACCATATATTACTTTGACCCCGGTTCAACCAATCCCTATGACTTCTCTTGCTACGCTGGTACCTTAGTCACCTCAACAAGCACCACCTCCTGTTACAACCACTTCGAGTAAAAATGGCAAAACTCGCAGGGGGGCATCCAAGGACAAACCTACCCTGCCCAACCCTGCCCCTCCTCGACCTCCCAAGCATCCCATCTAGTGTGCTCTGTGTGATGTTGTTGGTCATGCCACTCATACCTGCCCTGAATTACCACCTCTCAAGACCATGGTTAATGAAACGTTTCCAGAATTAGACATTCCAGAAGTCCATGTCACCATACCGGATTCTACCCCTAAACTTAAGAATTTGCGCACCAATCACCCTTGTTCTTTGTGCAATTTCCATGGCCACTATACCCACCTTTGCCCCCGCCTTGACGAGTATCATGCCTCTTTATCCACATACCTCCAATTCGAAGCCGCCCTCGCCCGCAATCCTTCTTCCCTCATATAGGAACACCTGTCTACCACGATTACCGTTCCTCCTCCTGATACCGAAATGACCGAAACTTCAGCTACCATTACCTACCTTTCCTCATCACTGCGATTATTAGATACCAACCCCTTAGTACCTTCCCCTGATGCTTCGCCTGATCATTCCGCTGCTCACTCTGTCACCTCACATAACATCGTACCTGTGAGCCCTTCCCATCACAATCAAGAGTCTCATCCCTCTACCTCCTCAGGTCAACCTCTTCCATCCTCTCTTCCCATATTCCAGTCCGATGAAGACATCATGGAAGCCATGAACAACCCTGATTTTCCCTGGGATGATATGCACCATCGTGCATATTTCCTCCCACACCAATCCCATGACCAATATGCCCTCGAATCCAAAGACTTCATTCCTGATAAAGTTGATTGGTTCAAAAACCCCATCCCTACACCTGATGCTTTCGAAGAAAGAAATATGGATAATATCTCTCCCACCATCAAAATCAACATTTCTGTCAAGCTAGGTATTGAAGAACATATCACCATGGGCGCCCAATGCACTCCGGAAGAAATTGAAGCCTACACGAAACTCTTCAAATAATTCTGTGATGTTTTCGCCTGGTCATACTCAAAAATGCACGGACTCGATCCTACCATTGTCGAACATCATATCGACACATGGCCTGATGCCATTCCAGTTCGTCAAAAGTTGAAACCCATCCATCCTTCTAGACGTGAAGCCATCAAAGCTGAAATCGACAAGCTCCGGCAGGTTGGTTTCATTTACCCCATTGAATATACCACTTGGGTGTCTAACCCAGTTTCCGTCCTCAAAAAACAAGGCACCATTCGTGTTTGCACCGACTTTCGCGATCTGAACAAAGCTTATCCCAAAGACAACTTCCCCACACCATTTATTGACCCAATCATCGATGAGTGTGCGGGGCACGAGATTCTCTCCTTCATGGATGGCTTCTCTAGATACAACCAAATTGTTATCCGTCGTGCTGATCAACTTAAAACCGCGTTCATTAGTCCATGGGGCAATATCGCATACCGATTCATGCTGTTTGGCCTTAAAAACGCCGGTGCCACCTTTCAACGAGCCATGTCTTATTGCTTCCATGACTTAGCCCATATTATCCTTGCCTATTTAGACGACCTTACCACACGTTCTAAACATCGGGCGCAACACCTTCATGACCTGTGTACCATTTTCCTCCGATGCCGCAAGTATAACATTCGCCTTAGCCCTTTCAAATGTGTCTTATGTGTTCCTGTCGGTCGTCTCCTCGGCTTCATCGTGTCTAAAGACGAGATAAATCTCGACCCTTTGAAGGTTCAAGCCATTCTTGAACTTCCTCTACCTCGTACCTTACGCCAGCTACAAATTCTCCAAGGCAAAGCTAATTTTCTTCGCCGATTCATTCCTGACTACACCACTACCGCACACAGCTTCCTTAGACTTCTTCGATCTCACACCCCTTTTTTCTGGGATACATACACTCAAGAGTCTTTTGATGCCCTCAATCATGCTCTCACATCCGCTCCCTTGATCCGTCCCCCTGACTTTGACCGAGATTTCATTCTATACATCTCCGCTCCCACATCTTCGGTTGCTGGTGTCCTTATCCAGGAGGATGATAACGGGGTCAAACATGTGATCTATTATGTCAGTAAGAACCTTGCCAGTCCACCTATGTCCTACTCGCATGAAGAAAAATTAGCACTAGCTGCCGTGTTCTCGGTCTAAAAATTGCATCATTATATCCTCATGCGTTCCACCAAGGTTGTGACTGATTCCAACCCCATGGCTTTCCTATTAAGTCACCGCATCCTTAATGGAAATTACGCCCGTTGGGTCATTATTCTCCAAGAATTCGACCGTGAATTTGTCAACCCAAAAAGTAAGAAAGGTTTAGTCCTAGTTGAACTCATTTCTGATTTGCCTACCCGGACGCAAGATACTCCAATTAATGATGCTCTTCTCGATGAACATTTTTTTTCCATCACCACCAACGATCCTTGGTACGGTGACATCCTTACTTACTTGCGAACCCAAAATTTTTCCCTTCACCTTGATTTTGATGCTCGACGACGTATCCAACACCAAGCCTCTCGCTACCCCCTAATCGGTGACGACCTTTATCGCCGCGGCGTAGATACTGTCCTTCGTCGTTGCCTCACCCACGCTAAAGCCGAGCAAGTCCTAAATGCCTATCATAGTGGCGCTTGTGGTGGCCACCTCTCCGGCCTTGCCACCACCCAAAAAATCATTCGTGCTAGGTATTTTTGGCCTTCTCTCTTCAGTGATTGCATTGAAGCAGTCAAACATTGTTCCAATTGCCAACATTTCGCCCCCAAGGTGCGAGCTCCTCCCTCTCCTCTCCATCCTGTCGTCACAGCTGGTCCTTTTTGTAAATGGGCCATCGACTTTATGGAATGTCGACCTCCATCTGCTGGTAACCACAAATATATCATCATGGCGGTTGACTACTTCACTAAATGGGCCAAAGCTATGCCTACGTTCAACAATACGGCGGCCACTGCAGCCCTGTTTTTCTTTAACCATGTCATTGCTTGATTCGAAGTTCCAAAACAGTTAGTCTCGGACCATGGCCGAGATTTCGAAGATCAAATTTGGCATGAGCTCTCCTCCTTATTGGGTTTTGAACACCAATATTCATCTTCCTATTACCCCCAAGGTAATGGCCAAGTTGAAGCGGTCAACAAAATTCTTAAGACCATGCTTCAACGAACGGTGAATAAACACAAAACCAATTGGCATCTCATGCTCTTCCCTGCTTTGTGGGCTTATCGTACTTCTGTTAAAACCGCCACTGATTTCACTCCTTTCCACCTTGTCTTTGGCGAGGAGGCAGTCTTACCAATCGAATGTGAAATCCCTTCCCTCCATTTGGTCGTCGAACTTCTCCCTGATACCCAACCTCTAGAACAACGACTTATCATGCTTGAGCGCGCTTCTGAAGATCATCGTGTTGCATTAAAAACTCTTGAAGCGGCCAAAAATCGCACCAAAGCTCAGTATGACCAAAAAGTGCATCCTCGCACCTTTCATGAAGGTGACCTTGTTCTAGTATATGACCAGGCCCATGATACCCTCGGTCATGGGAAGTTAAACTCATTATGGCTAGGTCCTTACATCATCAGTAAAAATCTTGGGAAGGGGGCATATCTTTTAGAGGAATTTGAAGGCCACCCCCTTCCTAATCCTCGCAATGCACTCTATCTCAAGAGGTATTATCCTTAGCATTTCCCACTCGAAATGTATGTTTTACTTTCTTGTAGATAGCCAGAATATGTTTGTTTTCATCCGTCACTACTTCACCAGGACACATGTTGTCCACGAAGTCTTCCTTTCCTCCTTTTTCAAATCGGATTTCCTCACTTACAACACTTTTCCTTGGGGCACCACTTAGGCTCCATCTTTATTCTTGTCTGTGTCAATTTCCGTCATGAGATACCATTTCATACTCATGTTTTTCGGGTCCCCTTTGGACCTTTCATCATTTCAACATCATCATTAGTCTTCGTCTGAGTACCTTGGATCCAACCTCTTTTCAACATGTTCGCGATACGTATACTTGGTGGTCCAATGATGCCGCAGCAGCTATTGGTGATTCCCGGGCATGTGTGAGATGTCTCAACCCTCATGAGGGGGTGGCCCTGTAGGTAGCCCCCCACATGCCCGGATGACTTCATTTCAGCCCTTGATGTAGCTCCTCTCATATGATGATATCGGCCTTAGCCGCTTGTAGCACATCTTCGATTTGCACGTATCAGTCAAATGTTGCGAGCCCTTCCCCACGTGTAGGGGGCATTTGGGCGTATTCCTATCTCATGTACTACCATATTATTGTATAAGTCCTGATGATTATTCTAGGCATCGCATGTATGTTGGATTCATCCTGTTCTTTACCTGGCTCATGTTTTGGCCAGCACATGCCTCATTATTGCGTTCCGTGGTTTTCTGGGCACCTTATTCTTTGTACTTCTTGCGTTCCGTGGTTTTCCGGGTGCCTTATTCTTTGTACTTTGTCTCAGCAGGCATAGGTATGCCTCCCCCGCCGCCTTTAGCACAGGTACCGCTTCATAGAGACTTGTTGCACCTGTAAGTCTCATCTCCTCAGGGTCTAGTCCTTTTGTACATCAGACAACATTACACTTCTCTCTCTCACTTCCCTTTTGATATATAGTGATTGAGTTCTTACAACGTACTTCGGTCATATGATTTTCTCCTAACACTCGTACATTGGGGGGCAATCTGTTACACCATTTGTTTGGTCATCTAACCTATTATTATTAGATGAACCCAAGTACACCATGTAAGACCAATTTTACCCTAAGTAAAATTGCCTTCACCATATAAAATAACTTATTTGGTCATATTTAACCCAAAACAAAGAAATTAATTAAATAAATCCTTATTTATTTAATTATTTCCTAAGAACAAGTTATTTAAATAATATTCTTAGTTAAATTTGACTAAATCATCAATAAATAATTAAATAAATCATTATTTATTTAATTATATTCCCATCATTCCCCTAAAATGATAAATAAATAATTTATTTATTTATTATTTATAAATAAAGGAATTGACCCAAGTCAAGAATCCTTTTCCCTCCAATAAATATAATAAAATATTCCTAAAAGGTGCTTCTAGAATTCGATTAATAATATTTTATTCATGCACCGAGTTCTAGACTGCCCCAATATTTTGTTATAAATAGGGGGGTTTTCCCCATTCATTAGTCACCTTCATTGCATTAGATCACTCTGGATCTACTCTTGGTCACCATTTTCCATTTTGTTTTGTGAACTCCCATTGAGTTCTATGTTTGTTTTTCTACACCCATAAGAGAGAGAAATGTTAGATCTGAAACACTGAGGACTTTCAAGAACCCATCCCACTGAGGAGAGTCGGAAGACACCTTTCTTGTTTTCCTCTCAGGTGCCCCATTCTTTAATATAATACAAAATTATTTTAAATACATTCTTCTTGTCTTGTCCATTGGATTTATGGAGCCATGTTATATTTTATCTGCTTAATGTCTTTTATGCTTAGATCTGAATTTGTGCAGCAAACTTAAAGATATTTTGCAACCATAATCAATGTTAGGGCTATTTTTTATGCATAACTAAAGTGATATTTTATGACGAAAGATTCATACTAACATCTCCCAACAAAGTCATGATCCTCGAGCTATCCTGCGAAGCATGGAGAACCTGTACACAATGTGTACAAACATTAAAATTTATTTTTTTTAAATTGAATGAGAGTATATGAAACTTCATGTAAAAAAACAAAATGTAAAAAAAAATCATGCAGTGCCTCATGAGGTTCCCTCTCCATTTGTTGCTCGTATACTAAAACTCCCCCCACTGGAACATCTTCCACAGTAAACTGTACAATATACATGTACAAGTATATATATATATATATATAATTCAAATGAAAATTCATATATATACTTATTTTCAATAATATTAAAAAAAAAATAGACAACTTGTTCAAATGGTTGAAATGGTGTGGATGTTCCTATCTCCATCATACACTCCATCGCTAGAGTCTGTGGAGAAAAGAAATCCTCTCTAGGAACCTCAAATTTAAAAAATTTAAAATTATAGAATAACTCAAGATGTAGATCTCAATTTATAATAAAAATTTTGACCTTCAATTTATAACTTATAACTTAAAAACATATATTTAAGTGAAAAATTAAATACTTGTGCTGGTGGATTTGGCACATCTCCTAAGAGAGGCTCCAAAAGAAAATCTCCAAAAACCTAAAATTCAAAAAATTTAAAATAACTCCAGATCTAGATCTCAATTTATAATAAAACTTTTGAAATTCAATTTATAACTTATAACTTAAAAACATATATTTAAGTGAAAAATTGAATACTTGTGCTGGTGGATTTGGCACATCTCCTAAGAGTGGATCGAAAAGAAAATCTCCAAAAACCTAAAAAATTAAAATAACTCAAGATGTAGACATATAATTTTTTAATGGAACTTTTTGAGCTGGAATATATAACTTAAAAACATATTTAAAAGTGAAAATTTGTTCATACTTGTGATGGTGGATTTGGCACATCTCCCAAGGAAGAAGAAGGTACCACCATCCCAAAAGCATCGAACAGAATCAGAATCTGTTAAATCATTTTATTATATCTATATACATGTACATGTGTGCACAATTTTTTATTTAAAAAATATGTCATCATGTTTCAATATATATAATAATAAATAAAAAATAATTGTACATCATCATGTTCACTTAAAAAACACTAACATTTGCCAACATATCTTGATGGTGAGAACCATCTTGATTGTGTGATTGATGGTGAGACCCATCTTGATTGTTTGAACTAGAGGTTCTGACCGTGATATTAACATCTTCTTCATTCATCAAGTGTGACAACTGCAAATGGTGTTAACATATAATGATACATTTTTTTTAGATTAATGTATACAAATAAATTTATGTATATATGTATTTATTACAAATTGTACGTGTTAAAATAATCACCCTAACCATTAACACATACCTTTCTCATGCCCTTTTGCTCATGAATAATTAGGTCCTACCAACCATTGTGACAATTCTTTTCATATGTTCTCAGATCGTCAACACTCATTTTTTCTATCTCTTCATCTTTATAATACACAAAATTAGTGTGTGCATTCTCACGTGCTCTTTCTCAGACAAACACCAACTCCACCCAATCCACTCTGAACATTGTCAATGATGGCATCCCTTGCATCTCGACTAATTTGAGAAGTGGCATCTATCTCTGACTGTAAATTTTCAACATGAAGAGGTTGACTAACCAATGGTGGCTCAGAGCGAGACAACTCAACATCACGCCTAGTGCCCCTATGATCACACAATCGACCTTTCCCAGGACCAAAAAATTCAGAGGGAAGTTCATTGTAATTCGATTTCATTTGCCAAAAGAATTATGCATAAAATAATTTTTCAAAATAAAGCGGAACCTTGTCATTCCATGGGAGTCTTCCATAGGCCGCAAGGTGTCTATCATACAAATAGCGAGTTATATGAGGGTGCTTGAAATATTGCACCTTCATCATCTTTCCTTTCATCCCTTCTTTGAAATTAAACATAGACTTGGCCATTTCTGTTGTAACTTTTTGTTTAAAAACCTCCCATGTATCGGGACCCATCACTGCCTTTATTTTTCTCGTCACTTCTAAAAAAGTATAAGTGGTTGGCCCAATATTTAGGTACACATCTACTAGTTTGCTTAAAGAGTGAGTAACTATTTCCAAGCTTTGTCGACTCTTAGTAGAGAGATTCAAAGCCATGAGATATCTCTTCAATTTTGTATGAATATTTTGACAACTTTGTAAGGTGCATTTCTACATGTTTGATTCCCAAGGTATATTGAAAATGCCAGAAGATAAGTCATGGTTGCTATACAACCTTCTTCTTGAATGATGCATTTTGTCCTACATCTTTTTCAAGCAACATTTGGAGCAGCATTTTCAGCCTCTGCATCAATATATAAAAAAATTTATATTAAAAAAACACATGTAAACAAATTTGTACAAATTAAATGAAAATAATATTCAAATTGATGGCCACCTCGATATGGTTGGCTAGCATCTTGCCCACCCTGAGACTGTTGAGAACCAGAACGACCACCGATTGGTTGAGAACCAACATGACCATCCGTTGATTGGCCTCTGGGGGAATACATATCACCACCTTCATGCAATTCGCCAGCACCTATTGATGGCCCTCCAAGGGAATGTGTACCACCACTAACCTCACGAGACGAGAGGGAAGCTTCATAAAAAATAAGAATTTATAATCAATTCAAAAATACATTCATACATATAAATACATGCATATATTCATTGATTAAATTTCATGAACCATACCACGATTGCGTGAACCATGGCCATGCTCCATTGATGGAGTAGACACCCTTGTCCTCCTACCTCCTAAAAAATAAAAAATAAAACTTATTAACTACTAGTTTAACTCACAAAATTGATAAAAAATCAATTCCATATGTACACACATCTATGTATATGTATGGATATTTAATATTATATTTAATTACCATGAACATCCCTCGATCTCTAACCCCCCTCTCTCGTAGAGATATGAGATTTTGTTGATCTTTGCCTTTCATCCTCCATGATATATATATATATACAGAGGACATTTACAATTATTTTTAAATTACTATTTAAAATAAATTCAAAATAAATTTCAAAAAATTAAAGAAATTTAGTGTACATAACTTATGTAAAACACAACTTTCAAAGCACCAATTGATGTGTGAAACTCAATTTAAGAATTTTTTTTATAAAATGTTAAGTTCACCAAATTGAGCTTTACATGGTGGGAGCACACTTGGTATATAATTGAAAACATGGTGGGAGCACACTTTGTATTAAATTGAAAAAAACACATGGTCATTAAAAAAGAAGCGTGAAACTCCATTTAAACAAAAATTTGTTGAAGTCCTCGCATTTTAATTTTATAAAAATGTGAAGTTCACCACTTGTTGCAAATGTGAAGTTCACCAAGTTGCGCTTTACATGGTGGGATCACACTTGGTATATAATTGAAAAAAACAGATGGTCATTAAAAAAGACACATTTATAAGTACAAAACACACACATATTCAAGAAATGTTAAAATTTCCATCAATAAATTTTGAAGGAGAGCGTCTCAACACTAAGTCATCTTTGAGAGATGAATCTTGAATTTTTTAAGAAGAGCATCTCAAAACTAATTCATCTTTGATAGATGAATCTTGAATTGACATTACCCCGCATAATACTAATTCATCTGTTAATTCATCTTTGATAGATGAATCTTGAATTTGCATTGCCCCATGAAATATATTATCATACATCTTATTAACATTTGTACAATGTCTTATACTAAAAAATTGAAATTGGCTAACAATATTGTTTGTTTTTCCATGCATTTGTTTTAGCCTCTCCTTCTTAACTTGGTACACGTCTTTCATCTGGTTGCACACAAGTTCAGAATTGGTGAAAACTACAATTCCATTTGATCCATGCTCCCTAGCTATTCCCAAGCCTTCTATTAATACAATATAATATGCCTCGTTGTTTTTTCTTCTTCCTGGTATATTCATTTTTCTTTGGAGAACCTTGCAAGTCGTAATATTTCAAAGAACATATGTAATCACTGCCTTCCCTGGATTGGGATAGCAAGAAACATCTATGCATAATTTCCATTTTTCAACCATATTTAGTGGGTTTTTTTTTTATCCCTGAAAAAAAAACAAATTCAATAAAATATATTAAATTAAAATTTATTGCAAATGCATGGGAGAAATGACACATGTGCATGAGATAAATGACATGTGCATGGTTTACCTTAAAGTTTGACTTAAATTTTATGGTAGAATTCACATCTAGAAATGAGATGACTTAAATATTGCATTGCCTAGAGTTTAAGGGAGATTTATGACATGTACATGGTTCGTGCGTGGTTTGCCTTAAATTTTATGGCAAAAATCACATCTAGAAATGATATGCCATAAATACTGCCTTGCTTAGAGTTTAAGGGAGAAACGACATGTGCATGTTTCATGCATGGTTTGCCTTAAAGTTTTCCTTAAATTTTATGGGAGAAATCACATCTAGAAATGACATGCCTTAAAGATTTGCTTGCCTAGAGTTTAAGGGAGAAATGACATGTACATGGTTCCATGAGTTTAGTGGATATGTCAGCTTTAAGAAAGGATGACATCCAGAGGCTACCTGGCCCTTTACAAACTCCTTTAGAACTTGTAGAAGTTAAGACTCAACAAACAAACTAAAATCCTATGGAAGTTCAGCCACTTTAGGTTCAGTTTTTAGACCTTAAATTTTTACTTGAATTAATGGGAGAAAACCTTGAGTTTTGGCGATCCTATCCTATGGAAGTTCAACTACTTTACGTTCAGTTTTTAGGCCTTAAATTTTGCCTTGAATTAATAGGAGAAAGCCTTTAGTTTGGGAGATCCTATCCTATGGAAATTCAACTACTTTAGGTTCACTTTTTAGGCCTTAAATTTTGCCTTGAATTAATGGGAGAAAGCCTTGAGAAATGACACATGCTTTAAAGTTTTCCTAAGAGTTTATGGGAGAAATGACAAATGTATGGGAGAAATGACACATGTACATGATTTGCCTTAAATTGGTAGTGGTTTATGGATATTAAAATGAATAACTTTTATTTAGATCTGTTCCAAATATTGACTATAGGGGCATTTACTAGATATGTCACCTTTTAGAAAAGATGAGATCCAGAGGCTACTTAGCTCTTTACAGACTCTGCCCTTAGAACTTGTAGAATTTAACACTCAACAGATAGACTAAAATCCTATGGAAGTTCAAACAAACTAAAATCCTATGGAAGTTCAACCACTTTAGGTTCAATTTTTAGGCCTTAAATTTTTCCTTGAATTAATGGGAGAAAGCCTTGAGTTTGGGGGATCCTATCCTATGGAATTTCAGCTACTTTAGGTTCACTTTTTAGGACTTATAGTTTGCCTTGAATTAATGGGAGAAAGCCTTGAGACTGACACATGCTTTAAATTTAATGGGATAAAGCCTTGAGAAATGACACATGCTTTAAATTTTGCCGAAGAGTTTATGGGAGAAATGACACATGTACACAGTTTTCCTTAAAGTGGTAGTGGTTTATGGATATTAAAATGAAGAAATTCTATTTAGATCTGTTCCAGAGATTCACTGTAGGGGAATTTACTGGATATGTCACCTTTCAGAAAAGATGAGATCCAGAGGCTACCTGACCCTTTACAGACTCTACCTTTAGAACTTGTAGAAATTAACACTCGACAGACAGACTAAAATCCTAAGGAAGTTCAAACGAACTAAAATCCTATGGAAGTTCGGCCACTTTAGGTTTAGTTTTTAGGCCTTAAAGTTTTCCTTGAATTAATGGGAGAAAACCTTGAATTTGGGGGATCCTATCCTATGGAATTTCAGCTACTTTAGGTTCAGTTTTTAGCCCTTAAAGTTTTCCTTGAATTAATGGGAGAAAGCCTTTATAAATGACACACTCTTTAAAGGTAATGGAAGAAATCCAATGACACATGCTTTAAATTTTTCCTAATGAGAGAAATGAAACATGTACACGGTTTTCCTTAAAGTGGTAGTGGTTTATGGATATTTAAATGAAGAACTTCTATTTAGATCTGGTACTGGTTTATGGATATTAAAATGAAAAACTTATATTTATATCTATTCCAGATATTTACTGTAGGGGCATTTACTGGATATGTCACCTTTCAGAAAAGATGAGATCCAGAGGCTACCTGGCCCTTTACAGACTCTGCCTTTAGAACTTGTAGAAGTTAACACTCAACAGATAGACTAAAATCCTATGAAATTTCAAAAAGTTCAGCCACTTTAAGTTCAATTTTTAGGCCTTAAAATTTGCCTTGAATTTATGGGAAAAAGCCTTTAATTTGTGGGGAAAATGGCATCTCCATGGTTTTCCTTAAAGTTTATGGGAGATATCAGATCTAGAAATGACATGCCTTCAAGTTTTTCTTGCCTAGATTTTAAGATAGAAATGACGTGTACATAGTTTACCTTAAATTTTGCCTTATAGTATATGGGATAAATGACATTGCCTTATAGTTTATGGGAGAAATGACATAGAAATGACATAGAAATGACGCATGTCAAAAGTCACACCTTTATGAGTTTGTCTGAGAAATGACATGTACAAGGTTTGCCTTAGAATTTAGTTTTATTTTTAGTTTGCCTTGAAGTTTATGGGAGAAATCACATCTACAAACCTTTACTTTGACATATATAAATAGGCTAAGAACATTAAGAAAAAAATATCAACTTACAAATTAGTTATGTCCTTAATAAGAAGTATGATTTAGCACCTATCAAATTGTTTAATAATTTATAATAATGTCGTTTTTGGCTTGTACTATCATTCATCCTTGATATGTATAAGAATTTTACAACTTGAACATCAACCTACACTATCATCATATCACTGTAGCCATGTCAATCTAGATTATTTATATCCATTACATCATATAACACTCCACTTTTAGGAATGGAAGGTGTAAATTTAGGTACATTAATAAAATACAACCATGTCAATCTAGATTATTAAGATCCATTACATCGTAAAACACTCCACTTTTAACATTTTACAAGATTAGAAGCACCATGGAAGGTGTAAATTTAGGTACATTAATAAAATACAGCCATGTCAATCTAGATTATTGATATCCATTACATCATAAAACACTCCACTTTTAACATTTTACAAGATTAGAAGCATCATGGAAGGTGTAAATTTAGGTACATTAATAAAATACAACCATGTCAATCTAGATTATTTATATACATTACATCATAAAACATTCTTCTTTTAACAAACACTCCACTTTTAAGATTTTACAAGATTACAAGCATCATGGAAGGTGTAAATTGAGGTACATTAATAAAATACAGCCATGTCGAATGTTGGAGGGACAAAACTAACAATGAATGTACCATGTGGCTTATACTACGGAGGATGACAAAGCTATTGTATGTTGCTTGAAGAAAACTTGAAGAGAAGATACATCTAGACATCTAGAGACTGCCTCTCAGATAGTCTATACGAGTAATGTGCTTGAAAATGATGATTACTCTTCTTGATAAGGTTGTAGTAAGCTAAGTTGGCCCTTAGTAACGTTGTAACCATGCTCATTGTATAGAAAGTTGCTTAACTTACTTATGTAAATACCGTCACAGTATTTCAACAGTGAAACCTATTAATTTCACTTCTATTAATTTCTATTATGTTTTCTTTTAGGACATTAATATCTGAATAGATATGAGGATAATATTGAATAGGGAAAAACTAAGAGGAAATATGGAGAATAAAGATATACTAACAATATATGGCCCCAAAAAACCCTCTGATGCTGCTACAAGTATTGTTATTATGATGATAGTATTTTGTTTACTAGGATGTTAGAGTGATATAGTGAATCTGAAACATCCCGGTAACATTTGAATCTGAAAGATTCATTATAAATTCCTTATTGAGACTTGACCATAAACCGCATAGGACTCTGTAAATGGAGCCATGTGGCATATATGGTTAGGAAGTAATATTTAGTGGCCAAATAGTTGAGAAATCCAATTAAGTTATATAGTATATTTATGAATCTTCAAATTTTATGTAAAGGTGGATATATATAATTTTGTTGACACTTTCACGTCATTTTTAATTACACTTTACTACATTTTTACAGGATATTGTGATCTGGAAACAAACTTTCTATGTGATTACTCTATTTTGTACCAGTTTTCATCACATTATATCTTGGTTAGGATGATTCAACTTGATGCAATAATTTTAAGGCTCATTAGCTAGTTAAATTATATTTGAGGGTGTTCTAATTAATTAGAAACAATTTGGAGAAAAAATCCCAAAAATAGATGGGAAAAAATAAGGGTTCATAAGCTAGTTAAATTATATTTGAGGGTGTTCTAATTAATTAGAAACAATTTGGAGACAAAATCCCAAAAATAGATGGGAAAAAATAAGATTTAAAGAAATTTAGCCTAAATACCATCAACACCCACAGCAAATTGCACATTTGAAAAATATTTTAAAAACAGACAGATGACCTCAAAAAAATTGAAATATATTTTAAAAATGAGACAGATGACCTCAAAAACAACTGAAAATATTTTTCAAATGAGACAGATGACCTCAAAAATAATAGAATTATCTGTTCAAGGAATCAAATTCCAAAAGGTATTTCTAAAATTTACAATATGAGTTAAGTTCAACCTGCAATTTAAAGAGAATTTCAAAATTTAAAGCAGGAATATTTTAGAATCAGATAAACAAAATAAAATTAAAAAAAACTCCTATCGGTATTTTAGAATTCTAAAATAGAATTAAGTTCAACTTGCAACAAAGTTGGGCTCATTTGGTATGATCTTGGTGAGGACGATTCAAAGAGTTAGGGTTATTCCTCTTGATTTTGTGGATGTTTTGGGAGAAAATTATTAGTTATTGAATAGATCATTCCTTGCAATTATTTTCTTACAATTGGGTACACATTGTGCAAATGAATGCAAAGACCATCAACACCCACACATTTTGCACCCACAAAAAATTGCAAATTTGAAAAATATTTTAAAAATGAGACAGATGACCTCAAAAATAATAGAATTCTATGTTCAAGCAATCGAATTCCAAAAGGTATTTCTGAAATTTACAATCTAATTTAAGTTCAACCTGCAATTTAACGATAATTTCAAAGTTTTAAGAAAAAATATTTTAGAATCAGATAAGAAAAATTAAATTAAAAAGAAACTCCTATTAGTGTTTCAGAATTCTAAAATCGAATTAAGTTCAACCTGCAACAGGGTTGGGCTCATTTGGTATGATCTTTGTTAGGATGATTCAAAGAATGACAGACTAGGATGAAGGGTAACAGACTAATATAAGCAAACCAGTAACACAAACATTACACTAATTATGAGCTTTATAATCACTAGTATTATATGTAACCAGAAGTTGAAATGGTTTGGATACTAATCATTGTGATTGCATAATGAATAACACTTTTTTACAAACTCTGATATGGCTTGATTTATACTAAATTGGAAATTTGTGAAGATTGAAGAACGGGCTTGATACTGGCGGCTTTCTATTTTGATGGGCCTATTGATAGAGGCAGTCCTAAAGCATATCTAGGTTAGTTTGCACGACAAGAGAGGCATTGGGAGATAAGAGCACTTGGTCAAACCTAAAGCTCTGTGGAAGAGCGCAGTTTATGAAATGTAGAAGTGTGAAATTGAAGCCTTTAAATACAAAACAGATAGAGTATGGTTGCAGGTCACTGGTGAAATGTCAATCCTTTCTGGGCAACCCTTGATGGCTGGTAAACCCAATAAGGTAGGTAGGTTGATCAGGGCCTGACCTTATTTCTTGCTAATATTTCTTGCTTGCTAAGAGAATAAAAAAAAATTATTTATAAAAGACTCAAACTAACGGTCCAAGTGACCAGACCATATAAAGGAGGTTTCATCTTATCTAGTATAACCGATTTGTACTATATAAAGGAGGGTGCCCCATCTATTGATGCACGTGAATTCATTATGTATGGAGAGGGCCTGCAGAAATAACGACAGTCCTTCTTGTGTTTTAGGAACCTTAGGAATTTCCCCTAATATTTCACTATACATATATTCATGACTATCATTGGACACAGGCTTAGCAGTAGCAGAGGGAAAATTTTCTGCGAAGCTACCTTTAAACATAGTTTGAATAGTGACAGAGAGAGCCTTAAGCTTTACCCCAAAGCATTTGTCCTTATTATATTCACCAATAACAGAGGTAAGCTATGTACCGACATCCTTTTCTGGCCATTTCCATCCTCAACTTCAAAAGGCCACCCGAGAAGAAAATTTGAGTGAAGACATGTAACTGAGTAGATTGATGGGATTAAAATGAAACTACTTGGGTTAAGGAATTGCAGGGGCATATGTGGGATGAAATGTAATCAAATAAGATTTTCGAAGAGAGTTGAAGAGAGAGATAATCGATCGTGAAACGTTTTCCATGCCTCTAAGGGTATCTAGAGCTTGCATGTGTTGAGTTTGTGAGGTTTAAGCTAGCCTCCATTTTCAGGTTTCCAATTGAATTGGTTGGAAGATGGCAGTGGTTATATTATGTTTATGAGTTCCAAATTAAGCTAGAATTAAGATATTACATATATAATACATCTATTTTGATTGGATGCAATTTAGAAACAATTTTGTATGTGGCTCAAACTTGGACTTTAGAAAATTACATTAAACTATAATTTGCCAATTAGGAGATGTAGGAACCTAGAAATTCAGAGACATCGAGGCCACAATGAGAAGAAGATGTCGAGAGCACAATGAAAAGAAGACGTTGAGCCTGCAACAGGAAGACAAGCAAGAGGCTGAGGACGTCACGAATTACAAATTACCTGCAAAACAAAAAAATATATATATATATAAAATTAAAATAGCAGAAAGGCAAAACAACAATGAAAAAAATTCACAACAAAAAAAAACTAGAAATCCAGCAAATTTCTCACCTACACCTGTGACCCTGCAATAGCAAACAATGGTAATACGACAACAACAATAAGCCCACAACGGTAATACGACAAAAATAATCCTGAAACCTATTCATGATTCAAGGCTGGTGTATTTATAAACTAAAGTTCGGCAGGATTATTTTAAGAGTTTGGTCGAACTAATAGTCCGGTCGAACTATTATTTCGGCCGAACAAAATTTTATGGTTTGTTCACCTTTGGCCAAAAATCTGTTTTCCCACACCATCAATACATCGTCAATGTAAATGGAAAAATGAGTTCGGCCGAACTAATTTCGAAATTTCGATCGAACTCTCTAAGACAATTCGACTAAACTTTTATAAATGTTTTGTCAAACTGTTGGGAAAATGACTTTTCCGCCCCCGATTCTCACAAAAGTGTAACCCACCTTCGCGGTTTTACCCTATTGAAAGTGTGATAGATGAGGAGAAGGTTATAAAATTAATAAAAAGTTTTAAATTTGAAAGTTATTCAAGTGTGAGAAAAATTGTTGATTTCAAAGTAGTCAAGTACATTTATTTTATTAATGATCATTTGTCTTCTCCTACGATGAAGTGGATGCATTGACAGGATTGAAAAATGTCTAGTCGAGGGATTATATTAAATTAAATTTGAGGAATTGGGTAGGGAATCCACAAACAAAATCTTTTAAGGTTCTTCTATTATTAATAGCCTTGGGAATATGGTTCACTAGGAAATTTTCAACTTTTGAAGAAAAATGCATTCCTTCAATAAAGTGTACAACCAATGGGCTCAACATATTGAGTAATTTCACATACGATAAGGAAGAAAACTCAGTAAGGAAAGTGGTTCAATAACAAACAGATAAGAGCTTTCCCTAGGATTTTTTTGATGGGGCATCACAAGGGAATCTTGATATGTGTGGAGGGGGAGGGACTATATTATTTGCAAATAACCATTCCATTAAGTTTAACAAAGTTTTGGGAGAGAGGTAAAATAATTATGTAGAATTAATGGAGGGTTCAAATAATTATGCATAATTGATGGTACTAAAACTAGTGTTGTTGTTGGCAAATGAAAAAAAAAATAACAATTTATAAGTGTTTGGTGATTCCAATGGGTAAACGGTGAATGAATATGTCATGAGATGATCAAAGAAGTCATCATGTTTTTCTAAATTCCATCTTGGAAGAAGGGTGAAAAGGAGGGTGATAATATTCCAAAATGTCCCTATTCCCAAAAGGAGGGTGATAATATTCCAAAATGTCCCTATTCCCTTTTTCTTGTTATCGTCCAAGCGACAAGCTACATCATTTTTTTTTTCTTTGGAGATAGTTTAAAAACATTCTCATACATTTGACTTCTTCCAAAATTTAATGGCATTGGTATTTGGATCTGGCATGATTAATGACATTCTGTATTTTCCTAAAAGACTCCTTAAATGCCACAAGAAAACATAAATATTCAAGTATATTATAGACAAATCTTATCACAATTCCCTAATTTATACAATAGCATTATTCCATATTAATACATTGATATGTTGTTGCAATCATCTTAATATGAATGCTTAAGGTTTCATTTTTTTATTGTGTAAATTTCTAGAGGAGCATATTATCCAATTATATTAATAATGCATTTGGTAGTTAATAAAAAGTACTTAGTAATAATGCATTAACTAATATAAGTTAAATATACATATTTAAATCTAAATATTGTATACATAAAAAATGCATATCCCAACCTACATTATTTGTTCAAACCATATATTCACAATTTTATTTACATTATTTGTTGAGACCATATATTCACAATTTTTAAATAAAAGAACATAATATTATTTACATTATTTGTTCAACCCATATATTCACCATTTTTAAATGAAAAAACATAATAATTTGAATTTGGATAAACTCTCAATCCCACCATCAAAAACCCAGACCCAAAATCTCCACTTATGGGTGTAAACGAGGGCTTCTGCATTGGAATCCACTCATTCACCATAAGCATTATGATTTCAAATGGTACAATGGCAGAAGCATGCCTCCATTGAGCTGTGCAGGAAGCATAAATGTTGTCAGCTTGCAGTATTAAGCTAAAATCACCAGTCTTTCAATTCTCAATACACTCATGAGATAAAATAAAATTTCACTACCCAATACACTCATGAGGTAGAATAAAATTTCACAACTCTGCGTAATTTCAAATATTCTTCCACATTCCAATGGAACCCAAATCACATGATTATAAATAGAATCCCCATAACAACGAAATCGATACTGAGGATTAGGCTTTAAATTCCCACTCGTCCACTCAACCATATGGATAGACCAGTTGGCAATTAGCATAATTCGTTGGTTGTGTAAATTGATGAAACTTAAAATTAACAATCCTCACTTGTCCGTGATATGCCCACTTAACAATTCACCCATAATACTTATAGAATTATTATGAACTCATCGAGATGGTATTTTACAAAAAATATAATTTGTATTTTGAAATTTTATTATATATATAGAAATTCTATGGGTTTAGTTATTTTTTTCAATATGCATCTGAAAAACAATAAAAATATTGAAAAATAATTTAAAACATTTATATTATTGTATTTGAAATTTTGAAAAAGTTTTTTTTTTTTTTTTTAATGATAAATTTATAGCAATTCTTAGGGTATAGTTGAGGGTGTTCAATTCATTTATGTATCATCAAACAACAATTTTAACATTCTAAAATTTTCTAACCAGCTTCCAATGACTACAAATTAATTATTGAACACCCTTGAATACCTCTACTTAAAACATCCAAATTCCAACTATAGAAAAATGCAATGAACACCTTTGAATACCCCTATTTGCAATGTTAATGATTGACCTACTTATTTTCGTGAATCCATAAGGTTCTTGCTAAATTTGAAATTTAAATTACACTCTTCCTTCTCATTATTTTGAGTTCCCAAAAAAGTCAAATGAGTAGAATGTATAGATTTCATCTCTTGTAATATAAATATGAATTGGTTTCCAAAGTGATTATATCTCTATTTTGTGGAACCCTGAAATCACTTGTAAAATTACAAATCTTTTTCTTTGATGGTAAGCATAAAAATTTGATCTTGAAGAAATTTTTTTTGAATAATTGTTTTTATATATCATTTGTGTAGGTGATATTATTTACATAAGGGAAATTGGTTTTCTTGTAATTACTATTGAAGTTGAAATTTTTAATCTTAAAACAAGTGATGCATGGAAGATTAGTCCTTGCCATTCAAGCTAGAAATCACTCTCTCATAAAAATTTCATATAGGATCTCATTGTGTCTAAATTTGAACTTGAGTTGTGATTGTAATTATAAGGGGTATGTGTTTATCACTATGCAACTTAAATTGGTCAATGTTAAATCCTACCTTTGTGGGGAATAATAAATCGATATATGAAGTGCAGAAATTGGTGGGGACTAATAAATTGGCATATGAAGTAGAGAAATTAATTGTTGACCAATGGGTAAGAACTTGCATAAATTTTGGTGGTAGTAAGCACCAATAAGTTTGCACATTTACATTTTTACTTGTACTTCTTTTTTTTTCTCTGAAGTCAGAACATTTATATAACCTTAAGACTAATATAAACAATTATCTTTTATTACTAATATGTCACTGGGAACCCACACTAGTAGTATAAGTTCAAAGTTTTCAAATTAATAATTCTATGTCCTAACTGATAGACTATCTAATCCTTGTTATCTCGTTCAACTTGTGAATCTAGTACAAAGCACCAAATTTCCTAAGCTTCTCCTCTACATCTAAGATGGTTCTTTGAACTGCTACACGTTTGGTATCCCTATAGCATTCCATAACTTCCTAAGTTGCTTGTTAAAGCTAGGTCTCCCTCTTCTTCCACCACCTTGAGTAGCAGAGAGTTGACGCATAACCATGGAGTCTGGCTTGGGATTTGGGTAGGGAGCCAAGAGTAATGCGAATAAAGGGATACTAAAGGAAAGGGAAGAAATTTCCAATAGCTTAGGATGTTTTTACTTTTCTTTATTACACTCTTGAGAAACACATAAATATTGGTGTGAAATCTAGTAAGTATATTTATTTATATCTTTTTCCTTTCAAATTTTGATGCAAATAATGCGAGCAAAGACTAAGGATGAAGGGCACTCATGGAATAGGAAGAAAAATCTAGTAGCTTAGGATGTTTTTACTCTTCCTTATTACATTGTTGAGAAGCACATAAATGATGGTGCAAAATATCTCATGATAAGAATATTTATTTACATTTTATTCCTTTCAAATTTTGATGCAAAGACATGCCTAAATTATGGTGGATGGAAAATATGTTATTTTCAAATATTTTAATTTTCGAGGTTTTTTTGCAAAGACTTAACAAAAGATTATTGCAACTGTATCCAAAAATTATGGGCAATTATCCACATGGCATTGTATTATGCAAAGGTTGCAATAAGACCTTCAAATCATTATATAGCCAAATGTTTGAAAATTAGTTTTTTTTAATAATATTAAAAAATAAATATTTATTTTTCAAAAATAAAAATGATAAACTAATAATCATTAATAAACAAACATATTATTATAATCATATTTTTTAAAAACTACTTATGTTGAATCTTTAATTAAACTGAGGGGGGGGGGGTGAATCAGTTTAATACATACATAAGCTTTTCAACAATTTTCACCAAATTTATTTACAGCTTAATTTATAAACAATCTTAAAATGTTGCAGCCAATATTAAATTAATGTGACACCACACTTATGTTGAGAGCAGCAACCAATTAAGCAGATTGAAAGAATCACATCAACACATAAGAAACACACACAGAGACAGCAGATGTAAGTGGAAACCCATAAAGGGAGAAAACCACATCTTATTATTGTTGTGATGCAAAGCCAAGCTCCAAATCCCTCTCACCACTGTTTTCCGCAGGAACCAACCTACAGGAGGCTCTATCCTCAATTCTGCAAGCTACAACTTTCAAGGAAGCACCAACTCCCTTCGATTTTCTGCAGGCACCAACCTACAGGAGGCTCCAACCTCAGTCAGCTACAACTGACAGCTATCAAGCTGCAACTTGATAGGGAAGCTCCAACTTCCTCAATTTTCAAAACTAAATGTTTGTTGATTTACCTCAAATATCATCTCTGTTCTGTAGCTTCTCTTTCTGCTCTTCTTTTAGTCTTCTCTGCCTTACACTTCTATACTCTGCCTTCTCTAGATTTACTCTCTCTAACCCCTTTTTTTTTTGCATATCTAGATGATATTATTTATAAGAATTTTCTTGTGACTGTTAGCATTCCTCAAGGAATTTGGAATGGACAACCATATCTCTTCGCTTTCTTCCTTTTCATTTCTTTTCCAGCTCACTCAAAAAAATGTAACTGTAGGTGCTTATTTTAATATTACAGTGGGATCTTTGTTTTTCCTCTAGAGACTTGCCAATGCATCACAACAATATAAATCAATTAAAAATATTTACCTTTAATTACAATGAGAGCTCCAGCTCACTCATACAGCCTTTTGGATCGCTGTGCATTTGTCTTTTCTTTGATTGTGCTTTATCTTTTTTTAGCTCTGTTTGCTTTTCTATCCTCTGCTGAGGTGTAACTACTGCCTTTTAAATATGGGCATATCCCAACTTCTTTCATACAATAAGTGTCTTGTTGATGTGGAAGTTTCGCAAGCGAAACAGACATATATCACAATCGTTGTATATTAGTAATCGCCCTCCCGTTAAACTGAGGCATATACATACAACCCACAGACCAGGCGGCACATATTTAATACCACCACAACAATGTTATATGTACATATAACATCCCCCTTTCATATACACATATAACTAATTTCAACTCTCGGCATACATACAAACTTCCTTTTTAAATCAATTCTCAGCATAATATAATGAAGATTTTTTAAACATATAAGAACTCCTTTTGGGCCCACTTGACACGCTTCCCGATGCAATAAGTCTCCTCCGGTTGCAATTGATCGCAATCGCAACTTCAAATACTCCGATGCGATTGAGTCACTTTTAAGTTCTTCCAATTGCGATTAATCGCAGTCGCAACTTGCGTTCGCATGTTCCGATGCCCTTCTCTAACTCCGATGCTATTGGTCACTGTTCATTGATATTTGCCGATGCGATTAGTTTAACTCCGCCAGCGATCTCCGATTGCGATTATTCGCTCCTGCTCCGATTGCGATTGATCGCAATCGCAACTTCAAATACTCCGATGCCATTGAGTCACTTTTAAGTTCTTCCGATTGCGATTAATCGCAATCGCAACTTGCGTTTGCATGTTCCGATGCTCTTATAATCTCCGATGTGATTAGGCCGGAATTCAAATATATATTAACCATTGTTTATACGCCCATCGGGTCCGAACTCTTAATTTCAATCGCAAGTCTTTTAATATGTGTTGCGATGGTTTTTTTCTTTCCGATGTGATTAAGCCGTATTTCAAACTTATCAAGCCACTGTTTGTATGCCCTATCGGGTTCAGAACTCAATCAGAGCTCTTGTCACTATGTTCCGCTGCCAACCTTTTCTCCGATGCGATTAGGCCAGAATTAAAATATGTATTAATCACCGTTTATACACCCATCGGGTCCGGACTCACATCGCAATCACAACTTTCTGTTGGTTACATGTTCCGCTGCCCTTGCGATCTCCGATTGTGATTGGGGAGGGGTCCCACCGCATTAAGCTTGGTTCTTATAATTAAGCGCTCCACTTATATTTAACTGATATATATGTATACTTTGCCAATGGGTTATGCGATTCCTGGAATACGTTTTGTATATGTGTGTATATATATATATATATATATATATATATATATATATATATATATATATATATATATATATATATACTTTGCCGCTGGAGTTAAGCGATTCCCGGAATACGGTTCTGTATTATATGCATTACATTGCCACTGGAGTTAAGCGATTCCCGGAATTATTTGTAATTATATATATCCCCCAGATGAGATAGTGATTCTCGGAATAACAGCTGTCTCTGCAATAACAGCTGTGTCTCTTCAATAACAGTTGTGTCTCTGCCTCTGTCTCTACTGCTCGACCGTTTCGCTATGCCTCTGTATTCGACTGTTATAATTTTAGCCTGTCTCCTTTGCTTGTTTCTGCTTCAGCGCTGCTCAACCTCTGCCTCTGCCTTCTGCTATACATATTCCCTGCTACAGTTCTTTTCCTTCTTTGCCATCAATGACAATATTTCTAACAGTCTCCCCCTTTGGCATTGATGGCAATACACTTCCTCTGTTTGCCTGTTAGAATCCTTTCTTCTGTTTCTTGCTCTTCCTCCCCCTTTGACATCAATGGCAAAGGACGACGCCTCATTTCTCCGTATAGGCCATGTCGTTGCATTTCCTTTCTTTGATTTGTGTTTAGACCACCATTTTCTGACTTTGTACCCTGCTGCTCCAGACTTTTGTACAGGACTTGTTGATATAACACTTTAAGGATTATTGAACTTGAATATACGTTTTTGTCTCTGTCTGATATAGTGAGCCAATATATGTTTTATAGCTGTGTTTCATTTGTATTTCCTGTTGTTTGTAATCTTTTTCATGCTGAATGCTGATAATACTGAGAATATTGTTTTAAAGCTCTTTGATCCTGTGGACGTGTTTTATGCTTCCCTTGCTTGGTTAATCTCCCCCTGGGAATGATATTTCCGTTTCCGTTCTCCCCCTGAAACTGTGCTTTCTCTTCATATTAGAGAGTAGTATCTACATATACTACCCCTAGTCTATCTCTCAAATATTCGAATGGTTCTCTGGCAAGTCGTTTAGTAAATATATCAGTTGTCTGTTCTTTTGTTGGCACATACTCCAGCTTTACTATCTTCTGAGCCACTTGTTCTCGGAGAAAATGATACTTGATTGGGATGTGCTTAGTTTTTGAGTGAAGCACAGGATTTTTTGATATATTTATAGCGCTTGTATTATCACATTTAATTGAGATAGGTTCATTAATGCTTACCTTCATGTATTGAAGAGTCTGCTTCATCCACATGACTTTTGTACAACATGCTGTTGCTGCTATATATTCTGCTTCAGCTGTAGACAAGGAGATAGATGTTTGTTTCTTGCTTAACCATGCTACCAGACTTTCTCCTAGATAGAATGCACCTCCACTTGTACTCTTTCTGTCATCCACACAGCTGGCCCAATCTGCATCTGTGTATGCTGTCAAGGTGAAGCTTTTGCCTTTGGGATACCAAAGTCCATATTGTGCTGTTCCTTGTAGATATCTGAATATTCTTTTGACTGCAAGAAGGTGATTTTGTTTAGGTGCTGCTTGATACCTAGCCACTAGTCCTACTACTAGCATGATGTCTGGTCTTGATGCAGTCAGATACAATAGACTTCCAATCATGGATCTGTAGAGTTTTTGATCTATATCAGCAGGCCCATCATCAGCACATAGCTTCCAACCTGTGGTCATGGGAGTTGACACAGGTTTGCAGTCCTCCATTTTGAACTTTTTCAGCATTTCTTTTAAGTATTTTTCCTGAGAGATGAATGTGCCTGTGTTCTTTTGTTGAATTTGCAGTCCCAAGTAGAAACTGAGCTCTCCAATCATAGAAATTTCAAACTCTGTTTTCATCTCATCAGCAAACCCTTTTGCTAATTCATCTCTGTTGCTTCCAAACATAATGTCATCAACATATACTACAACAATCAGGAGTTCATCTTCATGGGCTTTTATGTATAGATTGCTGTCTACTCCACCTCTCTTAAAACCTTGTTTTTGCAAATATTTATCCAGCCTTGAGTACCAAGCACAAGGAGCCTATTTTAATCCATATAGGGCCTTCTTCAATCTGCACACATATTTTTCTTTGTCTGTCACTGAGAAGCCTTCTGGTTGTTCCATGTAGACTTCTTCTTCTAAGTCTCCATTCAGAAATGCAGATTTTACATCCATTTGATATACTTTGAAGTTTTGGTAGCATGCAAATGCCAGGAACATTCTTATAGCTTCCATTCTGGCTACAAGGGCAAATGTTTCATCGTAATCAAGCCCTTCAATTTGTGAGTATCTTTTGCAGACAAGTCTGGCTTTATTCTTGATTACCTGTCCTTCCTCATTCATTTTATTTTTGAATACCCATTTTGAGCCAATGATATTTTTCTCAATTGGTCTAGGAACTAGTTCCCAGGTATTGTTCTTTTCAATTTGGTCCAATTCTTCATTCATAGCTTTTACCCAAGACTTGTCCTTGCTGGCTTCTTCAAATTTCTTTGGCTCTATTTGTGACAGCATGGCTATGTATACCTCTTCAGTTTGTTCTGTTAGCTGCCTTCTTGTTTGGACCCCTACTCTCTTGTCTCCAATTATCTGATCTTCAGGATGGTTCTTCTGAGTATATCTTGAGGGAGCTTTAGAACTCAGCTCTGTATCTTCTGTTGTCTTGCTTGTTTCCTCATCATTTTGGATTTCTTCTTCATGGTTGTCTGATGGACTGCAGCAATTTGTATTTCGCGTATTGTTTGGAATTTCTTCATCAAATCTCACATCAATACTTTCTACTATTTTAAGAAGAGTCTTGTTGTAGCACCTGAATACTTTCTACTATTTTCCGAAGAGTCTTGTTGTAGCACCTGTACCCTTTACTTTTGGAAGAATATCCTAGAAAGATCCCTTCATCTGCTCTTGCATCAAATTTTCCAAGATTTTCATCATTATTCTTTATGTAACATTTTCTTCCAAAGATTCTGAAATGTTTGATTGAAGTTGGCTTTCCATGCCACAGTTCATAGGGAGTCTTGTCACTGCTTGGCCTTAAGTGAGCTTTATTAAGGATATGTACTACTGTGTGCACTGCTTCTGCCCAGAAGGTTTGAGCAATATTATTCTCTTGCATCATGGCTCTAGCAATTTGTTGAACAGATCTGTTTTGTCTCTCTGCTACTCCATTCTGCTGAGGTGTCCCTGCAATAGTAAATTTTTGTTTTATGCCATGTTCATTGCATAGGTCTGCAAATTCATAATCAGTGAATTCACCTCCTCTGTCTGATCTGATGCATTTTAGCTTGCATCCTGTCTTATTTTCTGCTAATTCTTTAAATATTTTGAATTTTTCCAGAGCTTCCGATTTATTCTTGAGAAAAGAAACCCATGTCATTCTGGAGAAATCATCTATTATCAACATGAAGTAGGATTCTCCACTTGGTGTTTTAGTTCTTGCAGGTCCACACAGATCCATGTGCACAAGCTGGAGTGGTCTTCTTGTTGATAACTCATCTTTAGATTTAAAGGATGTGCGAGTCTGTTTCCCCAATTGACAAGATTTGCATATGGTATTTGAAGGCCTTTTTATTTCAGGCATATCTCTGACAGCTTTCTTCTTACTCAGTATGATGATATGGTCAAAGCTGAGATGTCCCAATCTCTTATGCCATAAACATGACTCCTCAAGTTTGCTAAGATGGCAGGCTTCATCCTCCTCTTTCACTATGTACACATTACTCTCTGTTCGGACACCTTTGAGCAGAGTCTTTCCGGTTGTACTTGATCTGACTTCACAGACTTGTGCTCTGAAGAGAACTTCACAGCCTTTATCACACATCTGATTGACACTCAGAAAATTTTCTTTCAGCCCATCTACATATAGTACATCTTGGGCCTTTCCTCTGCCATTGTCTATGCTGACTGAGCCTTTTCCCTTGATCTTACCTGATTTATCATTGCCAAAAGTAACATTTCCAGATTTCTTTTCATCAAGAGTTATAAACTTTCTTCTGTCTCCAGTCATGTGTTTTGAGTAGCCACTATCCAGGTATCACTGGCTTTTCAGATCTTGAGCTGTTAGAGCCAAGTCACATTTATTCTCCTTCTTTATCCACTGGAGGTATCCTTTTGTTTGGTGTCTTTTGTGACTTTATGAATCACATCCTTTCAGAGGACATTTGGAGGGCATATGTCCAACTTGATTGCATATACAACATTTGATCATAGTTTTTGCAGAATTGTGAGTATGAACAAAATTTATTTGATTCATAAACCTCCTTGAGGTGTTGAACATCAATCTTTGTCCATACTTTCTACATTCAATAATTTTATGGCCAAATTCCTTACAATAAAAACAATAACCATAGAAATTATTTTCATACCTGATGTAAGGTTGTTTTCTCCATTTGTTTGTTTGAGACAGTCTCCTCACTGTTTGCATCTTTTGCAGGTTTGAATTACTCTTCCTTGCATAACAATATGCAACAATGTGTCCCGGATTGTGGCAGACATAACAGTTGGTATTATTCATGGGAGGGAAGAATCTCCCTTGATGGCTTCCAAATTTGACATACTCAGGGGCATATGATTCTTTTTCTGTCATTTTAGTATTTATTGCATTCTTTGTTACCAGAGATTCCTTCTGATCTCTGTCATCCTTATTACATGTTTCTTCTTTTGTAGAAATTGACTGGGCTGCTTCATCAGTCTTCTTTGCTTTTACAAAAATTATATTTTTGTTTTCCTTTTCTTTGCCTTTACTCGATTCTCCTTCATAGCCTATTCCTGTTTTTATCATTGGGGATCTTTGAGCAACCAAAATTTCATTCAACTTACTAGAGCTTGTTGTTTGAGAAGAGTTTATAACCACTTTCCTTTGAGCATTTTCTAGGTTCTTCCTGAGACATACTACTTCGTCTTCCAGTTTCTCTTGTTCTAGGGTTTTATCCTTGATTTGCTGAAGTAACATGTCTTCTATCTTCTTAGCTTCTTCAAGCTCTACCTTCAAATGCATGAGGACTTCTGAGTTTTTTTCTTCTCTTACATACTTGAGAAGAATATCCTTTTGTTTTCTGCACTTCAGTTTGAGTCTGTCAATCTCCTCCAGTGCACTTCTTAGCTCCCCCTCAAGGTCGACTTCCCCTTCTTCTTCTTCATCTTCTAGTAGGAGTCCCTCAAGATCTTCTATGGCCATTAGCAAAAATTCAGAGGTTCCCTCTTCTCCCGAGGATTCATCTGAGTCTTCAGATGTACTGCTGTTTTGTTGAGCATAGAAGGATTTTCTGCTGAATTTCTTTCCTTTCTGCCAGTTCTTTGATGTGTTTTTCTCTGATTCTTGAGCTTGATTTCTTACTTTCTTGTGAGGGCACTTAGCAGCATAGTGTCCCACTCTTCCATAGTTAAAGCATTTGAAGGGGAGTTTACCTTTGTATTTACCTGAGCCTCTATCCAATTTCTTGACAAACTTTGCCTCTTCTTCATCCGAGCAAGAGCATACGTCTCCCTCTTCTCCTTTCTTCTTTTCTGTTTTAAAGGTTGCTTCCCTCGTACTTGGCTTTTTCTGTGGGAGCCCCATTTCATAGGCTGTTAGATTTCCAAGTAGCTAGTTCATGGTCAAGGTCTCCCAGTCAGCTGTTTCTTCTATTGTAGACACCTTTGGATTAAACCTGGATGGAAGAGATCTTAGAATCTTTTGCACAATTATACTTTCTGGCATTTTTTCTCCAAGAGCTTTCATATTGTTAATAATTTCTGCAGCTTTTAGGAAGAAACTGGCAATGTATTCATCATCATTCATTTTTAAGTTCTCAAACTGGGCTCTATAGACTTGAAGTTTGGCAGTCTTTACTTTCTTGTCTCCCTCATGTATGTTCTCAAGAGTATCCCATATATCTTTGGCAGTGTCTTTGTGCATTACTTTAATAAAATCTGCTTCACATAATCCATTCAGGATGGCATTCATGGCTTTTGCATTAGCCACAAAATCTTGTTTTGCGTCCTTTTCTGAGTCAGTTGCCTTCGGGGCATATCCTAATTCCACAGCAGCCCAGACTTCTATTCCTAGAGACATTATGTATGTCTTCATTCTGATTTTCCAGAAAGCATAATTTTCACCAGTGAAGAAAGGGGCTTTATTGGTTGAGCATCCTTCTTTACTAGCCATCTTGGGAACCTAGGATCTCCTTTCAGTTGTTAGACTTGCACAAAGGAACCTGCTCTGATACCAATTGTTGAATCTTTAATTAAACTGAGAGGGGGGGGTGAATCAGTTTAATACATACATAAGCTTTTCAAAATTTTCACCAAATTTATTTACAGCTTAATTTATAAACAGTCTTAAAATGTTGCAGCCAATATTAAATTAATGTGACACCACACTTATGTTGAGAGCAACAACCAATTAAGCAGATTGAAAGAATCACATCAACACATAAGAAACACACACAGAGACAGTAGATGTAAGTGGAAACCCATAAAGGGAGAAAACCACATATTATTATTGTTGTGATGCAAAGGAAAGCTCCAACTCCCTCTCACCACTGTTTTCTGTAGGCACCAACCTATAGGAGGCTCTATCCTCAATTCTGCAAGCTACAACTTGCAAGGAAGCACCAACTCCCTTCGATTTTTTGTAGGCACCAACCTACAGGAGGCTCCAACCTGAGTCAGCTACAACTGACAGCTATCAAGATGCAACTTGATAGGGAAGCTCCAACTTCCTCAATTTTCAAAACTGAATGTTTGCTAATTTACCTCAGATATCAGCTCTGTTCTGTAGCTTCTCTTTCTACTCTTCTTTTAGTCTTCTCTGCCTTACACTTCTATACTCTGCCTTCTCTAGATTTCTCTGCCTTACACTTCTATACTCTGCCTTCTCTAGATTTACTCTCTCTCACTTTTTGTTTTTTTGCATATCTAGATGATATTATTTATAAGAATTTTCTTGTGACTGTTATCATTCCTCAAAGAATTTGGAATGGACAGCCATACCTCTTCACTTTCTTCCTTTTCATTTCTTTTCCAGCTCACTCAAAAAAATGTAACTGTAGGTGCTTATTTTAATATTACAGTGGGATCTTTGTTTTTCCTTTGGAGACTTGCCAATGCATCACAACAATATAAATCAATTAAAAATATTTACATTTAATTACAATGAGAGCTCCAGCTCACTCATACAGCCTTTTGGATCGCTGCGCATTTGTCTTTTCTTTGACTGTGCTTTATCTCTTTTCAGCTCTGTTTGCTTTTCTATCCTCTGCTGAGGTGTAACTGCTGCCTTTTAAATCTGGGCATATCCCAACGTCTTTCATACAATAAGTGTCTTGTTGATGTGGAAGTTCCGCAAGCGGAACAGACATATATCACAATCGTTGTATATTAATAATCACCCTCCCGTTAAGCTGAGGCATATACATACACCCCACGGACCACGCGGCACATATTTAATACCACCGCAACAATGTTATATATATATATATATAACAGCGCCCTTTCATATATACATATAAGTAATTTCAACTCTCGGCATACATACAAACTTCCTTTTTAAATCAATTCTCAGCGTAATATAATGAAGATTTTTTAAACATATAAGAACTCCTTTTGGGCCCACTTGACACGCTTCCCGATGCAATGAGTCTCCTCCGATTGCAATTGATCGCTCCTGCTCCGATTGCGATTGATCGCAATTGCACCTTGCGTTTGCATGTTTCTTTGCCAACTCTAACTCCGATGCGATTGAGTCACTTATACCTTCTTTCGATTTCTCCGATTGCGATTGGGTTGTTCTGATGCGATCATGTCGGACTTCAAATACTTGTTACTTATGATTTATACACCCATCGGGTCCGGGTTTCCAATCGCAATCGCAACTCTTATATTCTTCGATGCGATTGGCCACTGTTCATTGTATTTTGCCGATGCGATTAGGAAAGGACTTCAAACACGTTTGAATTATAATTCATACATCCATCGGGTCCGGAACTTCCAATCGCAATCGCAACTCTTTGTTGCATGTTCCGATGCTCTTATAATCTCCAATGCGATTAGGCCGGAATTTACATATATATATTAACCATTGTTTATATGCCCATCGGGTCCGAGCTCTTAATCGCAATCGCAAGTCTTTTAATATGTGTTGCGATGGTTTGTTTCTTTCCGATGCGATTAAGCCGGATTTCAAACTTATCAAGCCACTGTTTATATGCCCTATCGGGTCCGAAACTCAATCGGAGCTCTTGTCACTATGTTCCGCTGCCAACCTTTTCTCCGATGCGATTGGGTGAGGGTCCCACTTTATATTACTTCCTTTCCATTGATCATAACGTGCTCCACTTAAATATATATATTAATGTATATGCCTTGGACCATTGCAAAATATGAAATGCGCGGCATTTAAATGTATTGTGATGGATATGTATATATGTATCCTCCAGCGGGTTAGGCGATTTCCGGAATAATGTTTGTATAAATATGTAACGCCCATCGGGTAATGATTCTCGGAATATTATATATCTATCCTCTGGGTTGGGCGATTCTCGGAATTATAACGGCTACGCCTACGCACTTACCTCTGTCTGTTTATGCAATACGCTCTACCTCGACTCTTGCTTCCTCGGAGTGCTTCTTTGCGCCTTCATTGCTGTCTGTGTCTCCTTGTAAGCGATTCTGTCTACGCATACGCTAACTCCTTTGCCATCAATGACAACATTTCCAACGATGGGAGCGTAAGGGCAGTGCTCAGAAGTGAAGCACACCTGCGGATTCATGCATAGGAAATGAACAGAGATGCAGGGTGAAATAGTGAAGGGAAGGCTTGGGCTTGGTAAATACACATTCTTTCCCTGAAATCAAATAGAAAGCAATTTTGGCCTATGGGAAGGTCTGCCCTACTCGAACTCTATTGGCAGAGATGAGAGGGGGGAGACTTGACTACAATTTTGGAGTTTTTCCTATATTTCACTATGCATAAGAAATTAAAACTACTACAACAAAAAAACTAAATAGCAATGAGACTATCAGAAGAAGATGTAACTTAAATGGCAGAAGTAAAACTAGCTAAATGACAGAAAACAAAAAGATAGTAACAGTAGAGAAGCTGAGGCACATGGATTGGGCCCTAACCCATGAGCCTAGCCCTCTGAACTTAAATCAATCAAATGAAATTAGTATGCTCATTTCATAAAAGAATAAATGTATACATCTCTGAAAGTTTCGGTCCCTGAATAAAACAAAAAGCTTCAATAGTTCACAACAATAATTTTGAATGGAATCGAGACTAGGATAGACTAACTCTTCCTATTTCTAGCTCTGCTCTATTTATTCTATAGGGAAGCTACCAACAACTCCCTAGAAAATGGTGATTGAATCCACTGGACTCCAAGTAAACCAAGATTGAGTGCTCTCCTCTTTGAGTTGCTTGGTTGCCTCTGGAATTCGAATTGCTAGAGAGAATCCTTGGGGATCCTTTGGCTGCTTGTGGAATTCGAATTGCTAGAGATAATCATTGGGATCCTTTGGCTACCTTTGAGGGTGGACAATCCTCCTATAATTCCTCCTCCTTGATGTCTCCTCCAAGCCTTTATGATAAAATATTTATAAAAATGCTTAATAAATCATGATTTTCTGCACTCTACCTTGTATTAGGCACTCAAAGTGTGTTAGCCTTAATCACCACCTATACTAGCATCATAAACCCAAACAATAATAAAAATGCAAGAAAAGAAGTCTAAGAAGGAAAAAAGGTGACTATTAACCCCTCCAAAAATGTCTAATGATGGGGCTCATCACAAGGGTCGAATTCCTGAGTTGAGGATGAGATCCACAAAATTTTGAACTAAAAGTTGGAGTGTAGGGAGCTCTAAAAGTGACTCCTCCCTAATTACATTGAAACTGATTCATTTGACTTTAATGGTTGCATTAAAACATGAATCTATCCCTAGGTAACTTATCCATATCATATTTACATTTACCATGCTCAATTACATAACTGAAATCATGATTTTCAAGACAAAAGTCAAATTTGTAGTGAAATTTCAAAAATATCAGCAAACTGTCAAATGCGCCCTCTCTTTGGTAAACATGCCCTCATTTTGGTAAACGTGCCCTCCATCTTGCGGGCTGATTTTGACTAGGTTGCAGGTGTCCAAATTGGGTCCAAGATAGCTTGTTGGAAAGCCCTTCAGCTTCTTGGAAAGCCCTTCAAGTATAGTTTTTGAATGTGCCTTTAGTTTTGAAAATGAAGCTCATTTTCCTTGTCAAAACTCCATCCTCCCGAGACTGCTCAGCGCGCAATGCTAGGGCTAAAAATGAGGCAAAAACATGATTTTTTGGTGGTTTTTTGACATTTTCACCTGCTTTTTTTGCAAACCAAGGCTTGCAAAGTGGTTTTATGAGATGTATTGACCATTTTTCATCCAATTGTGGTGATATTTTGCTCAAAGGATGACTCAAAAAAGAGTGCAGTGCCAAGGGGGCTGAGCCTTTGACACTTTCTCTGTGACCTGATTGTCCCAAAAACTTAATAAAAACACAGAATTGGAAAAAATGATCCAAAATTCTTCAAAATTGGTGAAATAATGGCTGATAATCTAGCTAGGCTTGTAGTGAAGCCTCTGCAACTATATCAAATTTCCTTTTCTCATCTTGCATGGTCAAAGCCTCAATCTTTGTATTGGCCCTTTTGAGCTTGGCCACTGCAATTTTATCCTTTTGGGCATAATGCTTGACCTTTCTCCTCAGTATTCCGCTTCCTTTCTCCAAAAGCTTCTCCAAGTGTTGGTTTGCTCTATCAAGCCATGGCTCCTGGTTTTCATTGATTACCATTGCAAGTTGTTCATTTAGAGTGAGCTGATCAACAAGATCAACCTCTTTTTGTCTTTCTAAAGCTAGATCTCTTTTCAGCCCTCTAGTTCTAGGTCTACCTCTTGGTGCGTGTTCTTCCTATTCTTCAAGTAAACTATGCTTTTCAAGTGTCTCTTCTAACATAACCTTGGCTATATCTTCCTCCCTTTGAGCTTTAATGAATTTCACCTCATCAATGGATGAGTGAACTATGGGCTGAGATGGAGGAATGGAAGTGGAAGGATGAGATGATGAAGGCACCTTTTGGGCATGCTAAATAGGTGTAGCAGTGAATATGTTATCATCTATGAATTAAATCCATGGAATGTGTTGTAGCTCCTAGAGACAGCCTAGAGTTGTGATAGACCAATGCCTAGGACATCTTAATATAGCAAGGAGCATAGGGTATAACAAGTAGAGTTATCAATAAAAAGCTCTCATGCTATCTCTTGTAAAACAAGGAATATTAATCTGAATGGGACCGAGGCCTTCAGAAACTGATACAGAGATAGGAATGTCGCAGAGACAACATGCAAAACTCCAATGTAAAAGCAACAGACAATTCAGAGACAGCTTACTGCAAAGAGGGTCGATTCAGAAATACATCACAGAAATAAGTTATCAGAAAGTGTATGTGGTGAATGAAATATTGAGGAGATATTAGCTAACATTGAGCAGATACCCAGATATACAATACCACCATGCATGGGCTTACCAATCTAAGAATCCATACATGACAATAGCATTTTAAAAGCACCCTCCCAAAGAAACTAATATAGCAGAAGTATGGTTTAGCTGAATAATGGAACAGAATATCATACATGAGCCATATTTAAAGCGCTTGACTAATCCAATCATGGGTATCAACTAGGATAAATCCATACCAAAAATCAATGAGCCACTCGCATTCCAAAACATGATACAAGACAGATGGATGAAATGAAATGATATATTAAAATAGCACAATAAAGAAAGTTACAGACTGTGAAATACCAAAGACCAAAATCCTCTTTAACAGATGGAAATCCTCCTCACTAAGACCCTATGGGCTCTGAGCCTTCATACAAGAATTTTACAAAATGTATACAAAAATCCTTTCACTGCATCATTTTCTGATAAAATATGGAACCCTAAATCATCTCTTCTCTGGGAGCTTTATAGGATAACAACAAATCTCCAAAAAGGGAGTCGGTGATGAACATTTAATTGTATCATTAAAACAAAATGGCGGAGACGTGCACGCCCATACTGCTCGATAACTTTGTAATGTTGTTTGTACTTTGTGGCCTGCTAACTGAAGTAAATGCACTGGGTAGAAATCTCTCCAGGAACACGGCAAAGCAGAGAAATCATGTAAACATTCCGTCCTTTCCTGAAACAGAATAGTGCTGAAATAAAACTTGAAGGGTATTGTTTCTGGTCCATTGTACCCTCTTCCTTCTAAAACCTGAGTCATGGCTGAAAATATTCAATGCTAAACGTTGAATTCCTCAATCATCCACTGATATTTTTTGCTGCTCCATTAATATCTTCATCTGTGAAATTGGCGCCTTGAATGTCCCTGCTGGGTTTGACAGATTTTAACCCCGCTTCTTTAATGGAAGTCTTATTGATTTTTCTTCCCTGGCTTCTCTTCATCATTTCAGCTCCTGGAAATGGTCCTTCAATGTGTCCTCTACTACTGAAATCAAGACTGTAAATCACAACAGTCTTTTGTCGCTGAGACCCTACAAAACCCGCAAACTTGTTAAGAAAAACCATGCATGGAGATGGAGATGCAGTGGGGATGACTGTGTAGTAAAGCGGCATGAAGAAATGGTGGAAGAACAAGAGGTGACGAAGAAAAATGCAGTAGAACTATGGTGGACGGGCTGGACAAAGTTGTAATGAAAAACATTAAAATATAACGTATGAATGGAATATATAAATGGCAGAGGAAAAATGCGATAAACACGTGGGATGATGACGTGGAGGAGGACCGAGTCAATGGCAGGGTATGCAGAAAATCCAGACCGTTCGATCTCAAAACGAGATCGAAGGTTGAAAATGCATCAGAGGGCAATGAGACGGTGGGTGGAGCGGGGAGTCGGTGTCTTTGTGGTTAAATACCCGCGGCTTCGAGCGATCGGCCCATCGGATGGCCCATCCCCGGATCGTACGGCGCACAGCAATATCGCTCTGCATCTTTGAACAGACAATAATGTGCGATGGAGGGCGATTTGGAGCCGTACGCGAGAGACACGCGGCGAGAGGGTAGAATGGAATGCTCGATTTGAGAAATGATTTGGAATGGGATCGTTTATTGAAACCGACAAGTTTTGGTAGCTAATTAGGTGTTCGGGCGTGAGGGGGCACGGATAGACGGGGATCTTTGTTGTTTATTTCACGGTTTCGGAGTCGGACGGTAGTTAGACGGGCCACGGGCGCGTCGGAGATGAACGAACGTCGTACGATGCTGTCTGGATAGAAACAAAATGTGCACCCGATATACATTTGATGGGCGCCCATTGGACTAGCTCTGAGTACCAGTGCAGGTCATCTTCGGGAGGAAAAGGCACACATGGGGCTTGACCGGAAGGGGCTAAGGCCTAATATATTTTCAACTGTGGGTTTTTCGGCTCTTTTACATGATTTTGAGACTGGGAGAAGGCAACGATAGCCGGATAATGGATTTTTCAGGCCCAACCAGAAGGGATTTCTTGCCAAAGATTCGATGGGGGCTGAAATGATCAACGGAGATGTTCAATTCATCAATTGTTTGAGGTGATGGAGGACTATGATTTTGATGAGGGAGTGGTGAAAAATATTGTTCATTTGGTGTTCATACTCTCTCTTCTAGAAAATAAATGCCATCTTGTTAATTCTCCGGAAGAGATTGTAGGGTATGTTTAGCATCTTTACCCTAGTGAAGTGCATAAGTAACTGGATGTGATAGGCATATAATCTAGAAAATCTACCTTGACATGAAAAGTATTTCATGTTGATCTTCATCATGGGAGCATATCTCTCCAGGAGGTAAGAGAAAGTAAAAATCCTCTTTTTCTCATTCTTGTACCTAGGTTTGATGAAAGGCTCATAGTTATGCTCCTCCAAGTCTTTCTGTTTGAACCATTTCTCCCCAACATTTGGGATCCCAGTGGTAACTGAGATGATGACAGCTGACACAGTGAAAGTGACACCAGCTAGAGTAACTTGGTTTTCATGGAGATTAGTAATGAAAAGTTTGGTCAACATAGCATGGTGTTGGACCTTCTAAATTTTCTCATAGAACTCAAAAAATCCAACATGTTTGAAACATGTCACATCCATAGGAGATGCCAATAGTTCCCTGGTATTTGTTGGTTCTAATATGAGTATTCTCCTCCCTTTGTTTGGCCTCCTCCCCTCTGTTTCTTCTCCCTAACTGTATGGTTTGTTTTCTTCTGCTATGATGTCTTAATGTCAAAACCCTAGGGAGGTATGATGATGGTAGAATGTGATTTTTAGGAATACAGAATGGGATAAGGTAATTGAGGGAGATGGGGGTAGGGTTTTATGAGTTAAGGGATATGACAGGGAGTAAGGATGTATAGGGGTTTCAAGAAGGGAATTTATTAAAAATGTATGGAATTGGGAGCCTAGGTAAATAGTATACCTGGGGCTTAGGGTTTTAAGGAAATGAAGACTTAGGGAAAGGGAATGTCACTGTATGGATTTGTGAAAGGGTAGATTTTCAATGCGGGAAGGATTAAAGGCTTGGGGACTGAATTTGAATTGTAATTAGGTTTTTTAGGAATAATAGGGTTTCAAATGAAGGAAGACACCAAATTTTACTTTAACAAACTTCACACATCCAAAATGACTTGATGGAGAGGAGGAATGAACCAATTGTAACTTATTTGCTTGTTGAAGGTGTAAAGATTCATTGCTAAAGTCTAGAGGGTGATTTTTGAAGTTTGGAGGCCCTTCTTGAGAGTTTCTAAGGAAGATTGACATGCGCGTAGCGCCACAAGAAAGCATGTAGTGCCTTTGGTAGGCGCACAACACCAAAAGCAAACGTGCCCTCCCTTAAGAAAACACACAGTGCCTCCCTTGTTTTGCTGATTTATCCTTCAAAATTGAAAACCTTGCTTTGCTTTGAGGATGCTTGATGGTAGTAAGAGACAAATGAGGTCTCTTTTGATGCTATGAGGGCTTTTCTACTTGTGTTAAATTTGATCTTTGATTAAAAACCCACTTTCTAATGTTTCAATTTCACCTTTGAAAACTTTTGAAAATACCCTTTACACTTTGAATTTGACTTTTGCAGGTTGATGATGCTGGAGTTTGGCACTCTTTACACTTTGAAGTTTGATGTGTTGAGTTTGGAATTTTGAGTTGAATTGGCAGCTTGGGAATAATACTTATTACATATAGTGAACCTAAAATTCCATAAAAATAAAAATAAATTACATCTTTGTTTTTAAAAAATATTACATTGAAAATAAAATCATAACTTGAAAGCATAATTAAAAATTTGGAAATATTCCTTGGAGATCATATTTTATGTTGGAAAATGTTCTTCAGATGATAAAGGAATATTGTTCAATCACTCTCATTATTTTTGATGACCTTATGAGATGAAATGGTGTATTATTGAACCTTGGAAAATGAAACCTAATGACCTAATGGGACCTTGAATGAGCAGACTCCATGGTGACTTTGATTGACATAATGACATGATGAAATCAACTTTAAAGACGAAAATACGCTTAGCAAGACATGAAGGTGGGCCAACAAGTATAAATTTTGAGGGAGAGTGAAGTTTTATGACTAGGGCTACCATCAGTGAGTGAATTTTTTACATGACCTAATGGAATGATTACAAAATTTTCTGAGTGGGACTCCTAAAATGATATGAAAAGAGTATTTTTGATCACTGATGGCAGTATGAAAACACTGACACTAACACCTACATAGATACATGCAAAGATAACTAGATCTGAAGGGGAGGCATCTTGTCAAAGAACCTCCCTTTCAAACCAGGAAGTGTAGGAAGAATGGTCAAGTTGTATAGTAGACATCGGTAACATGCATAGTAGGGAAATCTTGTACATGAAAGTTGTGGATCTCTATTGGAAAATGAAGTATTTATTGGAACAAACATTGCAAGATAGCCAAGAGTATCTTCAATATTTTCTCTAGACTCTAGATCACATGTATGGGCATATGAAACACAATGATTTTCGGATGGACACAATGGACCAAAGGTTAGCATAAATTGAGAAGCATCTTCTAATTCCTCCAACCACACTGAGACCTTCTACAACTGTTGCATACCAAATTCTGGTATCCGAATCAAACTCGGAACTTCCAACTTAATTTTCAAATGCATGGAACTTGTGTTTTTCATTTTGATGGTTATTATGTGTTAGGTCAACTAGACCAGTGCCCAAGTTTAGGTATGAATACATTCCCTTTTTTATTTTATGATTCAACTATCTATGGTACCCTTGTGAAGACTACATTTTTGTTTATTGGTTAGTCTCTCGTGTGACAAACTAACAAGACATATGTAATTTTTGATGTAAACACTTGATTTCCAGTTAAAGAATTTTAAATAAAAAATAGAAAAATATAAATAAAAATATATATAAATAATAATATTATAACATTTCTTTAAGATTTTAATTTTAATAAAAATAATATTATTATAACCTTTCTTTTTTTAATTTTATTTTTAATATTGTCATTATTGTAAAAAAATTAAATATGTTACTGAACTTGTTAATATTATTATTATTAAAATTATCATCATATCTTTAATAGTGATTATTGTTATTTATATTTATTAGCCATGTTGCAACTCATTTTTAATTATATCAATTTAGACATTTTTATATAATATTTCTCCATCATGTTAACTTTATGATTGTTATCAACTCTAATGTGTTAAACTATATTTATTTTTACATATATTGATTTATATATTTTAAAGTCCTAATTCATTTTGTATAGATGAGGATTTTGATTTAGTTAGTAAATTTAAAAAAAAAAAAAAATGACTTAAGAGAGCTTATTTGGTACTAAGTTAGTCAAATTTTATAATTCTCAAGATCATATAATTTGCAATGGTGTAATCAAGTGCCTAAACTCCAACCAGGTGAGTTGTATTCATGGGCTTGAAAGTAGTGTCATGGATTATGTGATATATGATATCCATATTTCCAACCAAATTGTAAACCTTTGCCTTTCAAATGACCATGAACTTGAATTTGATCACAAATAATTTAACCTTAGCTCTCAACTTTGCCACGCAAAACAAGCACATACATGAGAATTGTGAGAGTCAAATCCACTTGCTTTATGAAAAGAATAAAATGGATCTCTTCTTAGAGGATTTAAATAAGGATTTACATCTTTTAACTTATAAGGATAACATTGAAAACTTCTATCATAAGTTTATTACAACCCCCTCCGCTACAATTAGCAAGTTCTCTATAGAGCATTCATATAAAAAGAATAATAGAACTACAAACCCTTGGTATGATAATGAATGTAAAATTTCTAGTTGGGGATGCTTGTAATGAAACCTTAAAACCTGATCAGATAGATATGTAAAAATATCTTGTATAAAAAAAATAAAAAATATATTGTGTAAGTGAAAAAAATAAGATCAATTATTGCACCTCTCTAACTGTGACCTCCGAAAATTTTGGAGGAAAAATTTAATTTATAAGACTAAAGAAAATAATCTAATTATCTTGAGTAACCAAAATAATTAACTTAAAATCCCCTATGAGTCCCCTAATGTGATAGACACCATTTTGAATTCCCTTATAGATGATGCTATTTTTTCTTTGGAAGACATTAAGTTTGTTGATACAAAGTGTGCTAATGGTAAATCTAAGGACATTGAAGGATACCAACCTGAAGTTTTAAAAATGGGAGCATCTATTGTCATCCTGAACATACGCAAGCTCTTTAATTTGGTGGTGAAACAAGGTTTCCCTAAGCCTTGGATGCAAAGCCTTATTGCACCTATCTTTAATTAGAGTGGGGATAAAAATATTCCCTCTAATTATATGACCATTATGATTAGCGAAATTTTAGCTAAGTTGTACAAACTTAGTTTGGAAAAGAATATTACTGTTTGGCATGAAATCATTGTAAAAGAGCTAAAGGAAAAGCTAGGTTTAGGAGATAACATTCAACAATTTATCATCTTGTTATTGTTAAGATAATTGCAGAGGAACATTGCAATAATAAAATTGATCTCTTATGTTGTTTTTTACTTTAGAAAATATTTTTACATTGTTCCTAAAACAAAGCTATGGAAGACGCTAAAAGAGATATGGGTTCCACTTGAGTTGAGGGTGATTATGAAAAGGCTATGCAATAATGTTATTTCCAATTGTGGACCACTGCAAGTTGGTTATAAGAAATCAAATGCAATATCAGTGTCAACAAAGAGTGTCCCTTATCTTGTGCTTATCCCGCTTTCCCTTTTTGGCATATGCATTGATAAGCTAGAAGAGTGTTTGGAAGATGCAGATTGTGTTGACCCCACACCCACTGGTACGGTCATAACTCATCACTTTTATGTTGATGATATTGTTCTTTTGGAAAGTATCCATTATGATATTAACAATTAACTTAAAATCCTCAAAAATATCTTCTCCAAGATGGGTATGACTACTAATACTGACAAAACTACAGTCATGATAATTAAATCCAAAAATATCACCTATGATAATTTCACTTATTAGAACTCCTTGGAGGAAGTTCCTTCATATAAATATCTCGAAATCGACATCTATCATAAACTTGATTGGAATTATAGCATCGAGAAAATGATACATATAGATTGGAAATATTACTATGGGATTCAAAACAATTATAAGTCCACAAATTTTTGGATTTGGGATAATATATATATATATGTATATGTGTATGTGTATGTGTATGTGTATGTGTATGTATATGTATATGTATATGTATATGTATATGTATATGTATATGTATATATATATATATATATATATATATATATATATTTTGTTTGAAACCCTCATCACTTTTGTTATTTTATATGGATGTGAGGTTTGGTGTTGTAGTATATCTAGATAATTGTGAAGGAATATTGAACATATCCAAAAGCAATTTATAACCTAAAACATCAATATTAAAAGAAATACCCCCTACCCTATCCTCCTCATTGAAGTACGCCTTCCTCAAGATTGAAAGCATCGCTATGACTAGGTATCTTATGTATAAGAAAAAAATATACAACATGGACACCAAGTGGTTTCCTAAAATTGCTTCAAACTCAAGCAAAATCCCCCGCCTATGGCTCAAGTGAGGGTGGCATAAGGATGGTTAGTCTTGATTGGACCATTGGAGAATAAAGGAGGAGATCATCTTGCAAAATGTAGATAATATTAAAAATATTTTACTTTTAAATTTAAGGAAAACTTGTGGGGCAATAAAGAGCTAGATGAAAAAAGAAATCTAAGATATTATAAGGAGGTAATCAATCCTAATCTTGAAAACCAAAATTATCTTTTTATCTTGACTAATGTTAAGAAGAAAATGAGCATTTCCAAAATACGAACTAATTCTCATGAACTCCATAGTCAAACTAGGCGTTGGTTAATTTCCAAAACGTCATGGGTGAAAGAGTTTGTCATCTGTGCAATCCTAAGAGAGTTGAAGATGAAAAACATCTCTTAGATTATCCATCTTATACTCACATTCGATCTAATTTTCAAAATATATCCAAAATATTTGTCACACTACCAACCTTCTTGACATTTTAAATCAACAAAACTATGGTAATTTGGGAATGATTCTCTCACTTCCTTTTAAGCATAGAAATAAAATGTTAAAACAATCAAATTAATCTTTTACCTTCTTAAAGTATGATAGACCATATATATCTTAGAAGATATTAATCATCATCATGAGTCTCACACACATATTCCAAAGAAAAAATTAGACAATTTTATTCAAGTTAATCAAATTACAATAACAAATAATAGAAAATATTCCAAATTATCTTGTAAAGTGAAATAAATAAAGATTTATGCAATGTTTATCTGATACTTATACTATTTGAATATATAAAACAAGAATAGATTCTTTATTTAAAACTTAGTATCAGGGAGATGTTGTTCCATAACATTACATTTGAAAATAATAAAATAATATTTACATTAAAAAATAAAATAAAAAATAATAATAACAAAAAAATCCTTTCAATGTCCACTACAAATAAATATCTCAATTTCCACTTTAATTTTACATTAATTTTATATAAATAAATAAAATAATTGAAAGTAAATAAGCCTAGATCTTAACCCTGGATCTATTAAGCGTCAAGATGGATCAAATCTCTCGAGTTGTAAACCTTTCTTCAAGTCTTGCATTCAAAAAAGAGGTTTGCACCTGGAGAGATTTGATCCCTCTTAGTACTTATATATAACGTCTAACGCCTACATATCTCCCCTATACTGAATTGTAGAGCACCTCTTGGTGCAAAAATCAATCAAATTGATGAAATATCACATTCACTCAAACGCAAACAACATAACCACATCAAGTTTACCAACTTAATTTCAAAGCAATCTCAATTTGATGGGAGCTACGAGCTACACCCAAAGTTGTGTTCATGATTCTCACATTCATAGTTCAACAAATCCCATTCACCTACTAATAATTTTGTGAAGTAAGCCGTTCATTTGAGATGTATTGCCAAGTTAGCTAGTTACGTCACGTGTAATGTACACGTCATCTGATAATGCAAATATTGAATTTCTCGAATGTTCTGTGTTTGAATCTAGAAAACTTTTCCTAACTTTGGCTAACACAAACATTGCAAGAAGCAACATTTATACCTATAAGAAATTGCACAGAAATTCGACCATTATCAACTTCATATCATAACTGAGATGAGTTCAAATAGTAGGTCCGGAATTGCAGTTTGGTATTGAACTTTTCTTGCCTGATGATATTTCATGTATATTTGTGGGACTTTGATAGTTTGTTGTACTATGTTTTTATGTCTTACTTTTACTACTTTTATTACATTTGGGGGATATTTCTGCTAATATGTACTGTTTGCTTTACTTAATATAGCAAGCAGCATTTTTTCCTCTCTGAAAATAAGTCAGGGGTCCCGAATTGTAGTTTCAAATCGCAACCAATAAATCATTGCAACCAAGGACAATTTCAATTCAATTTTGGTAAAGTTGTTCAAATATACGATTCGAATTGGTAGATTTAGGATAAATGTTGATGAAAAATGTTGAATTCTTGAATATTCCAAGTGTAAAGTTGTTTAAATACATTATTTATCAGATTTATCGTAAAATCGATAAATGACAGTGGAATTCATTAATATTCCCCGTAGGTTTCACAAGTTCAATTCTAGCTGGAACTTGGAAAATTTTAGTTCTTATGCAGTCAATATTCTTCTCTCAGCCTCCTCCTGTGGCTTCTTTCCGGATTTCTAAGGTTAACAATTAATTTTTTAGGACAGTTCATTTGTGTAAGGTTAGCAATTAGAATTTTTTCTTTTTAATAAATTTCTGCAAGATTTTAGAGAAATTACACTAAAAAAACCACCATAAAAACCTTAAAAAAAGCAGCTAAAAACTAATAACAAGAATTATTACTTCAAAAGCAACTCAGGAGTTAGTTGGTGCTGAGACTATAGAGGGTCAATCCATTTTTGGCATGAACCTCTATTTCCAACACCACTTTCATTTGAAACTGGCAGACCAAGACACAGGAAGCATGGCATAAGAGATCGTAACCTGGTTGACATCATACTCCTGGTCATCAATTCGCACCCCAACGCCACAATCGAAAGTCACTAAGATCACATGATGGTAATGAGAGAATATCATGGAGGTCGCTACAAAAGCTTTATCTTCTTCTCGTGCCTAGCACCCAACGACACATTTCTAAACATCACCCGACCATCCAGTTTCTCTGGCAATTCTTACTGAGAAGATGTGGCTGGTTCACGTGGATCGCACATTCGGCCAGAAGCCATGATGGGTGAGAAAAATCTCATGTAGAGGCAGACCCACAACCTCTTACGTAGGCCTCTTGACTTTCTCCAACACCCCGTCTTCAGGGATTTGATCCATCACTAACCACATCATTTCGGCCTTGCTTTTTAATTTTCTAGATTTAAGATCAAATCTCTCTTACCACCTGGCCAATTGAAAACCCTCCCTTGGCAATAGAAGTGTCCCTTTAAAGCCACATTTGCCTCTAATACCAATTGAACAAATTAATTGGAGAAACATAAAATTTAATAGGAGAAAATAATGCAAATTCATCAGCAATAATAAAAACATACATACACAATAATAAAAACATACATACACAATGTATAATTTTTTTTTTTTAATGGGAAAACATTAATTTTGGAGAAAAACTCAATCCAATGAAATTTCAATAGTTTTTGGCAAAACCTTGGTCAACCCGGCCAAGTGAGCCTTCACGGCTTACGTCCTTGGACCTACCTTACAATGAAGTCCTCTCAACCTTACATTACACGAAATACCATGGCCAGAATACCATGGGTACACAATACCTCATGCCCAAAACCACCACCGTTAGAGTGGGTCAATTTTGACTCTATTCTTGAGTCAAGTTTACCTAACAATTTTCAATTATTGAAAATAAATTAGAAGGGTTTTCTCAAAGTTGTAGTTATATTTTTGGGTTTGAAATCCACGATTCCATCCAGACATTTATTTAAATGTTTACATCTAACACCTACACATCTTTCCTATAATAGGCTATAGAGTCGACATTAAAAAAAGGTTTACATTTAACATCTAACGACTGTACATATCCCCTATAATGGGTTGTATGGGTTGTAGAGCCCCTCTCAACACAATATTTTTAACTTAGTTTATAATTTCTTTCTACTTTTAATATTGTTGGGCACATAATCCATTAGGATTGGTGTGGATGAATGTGAACCATCGTAGAAGTCCAATGAACCTCTTGGAACATGAAACCAAGAGTCAGAATCACAATGTATTAATAAGTACATCTTGTTAATAGAATGTATTGCACAATTTATCTAATTTTTTTATTCATTCATGCGTGTTTAACATGGTGTTAGAGTAAATCCTTATATTTTTCTCTTTGCATATCTGTCATCATTTTTTTGCTTAGTCATAACTCTCGTTTTCCTATTACAACTTCTCTATGAAGTACCACCAACCCAATGTATATCTGTCTAAGTCTATTAATAATCGTTAAAATTGTAGTCGCTAACACTAGACTTTGCTGCCTCTTGCCAAACATGTCTCTGATATGGTATACCTAGTCCCTGACTAGCATAGTTTGTGTAACGCTACATTGCAGATTAGTTATTTTGTTTGCGTGGTCCACAATACCCATCTACACTAGGCTCCTGAGGCCAATACCAAATATTTTTCACAAGAAATAAAACTTGAACGAGGGGGCTTCTAGTTTCTCAATCATTTCTGATCCTTAAAAGAAAGTATCAAATTTCTTGAAAATGTATCATCTCCCAAATCCCATCACAAAAAATGGTGAGGTCCTTTCTAGTCAAGGAAAAGAGTCAACCTCGCAGGGCCTTATTCATGTTCCTTATGCATTTTAATAGAGGTGGTAAGTTCCTCTTTTGATTCTCTCAAATATTCAAAATAACCCAAAGAATAGGAATATGATCATTCAACACATTCACCTATGAGTAGACAAATAGTTTTAAAAGAAAAATAAAATAATAATTTTAGAAATAAACATAACATCACAATTTATTTCACTATATATATCCATTTATACATTATAAGGAAAACATATTTAATGCAAATCTATAGATAAGAAGGAGAGAAATCGTCCAAATATTTAGAGAAATCTAAAATGATTTCGTGCATTCAAAGATCATAAAGAGTCATAGGAGAGCATTCATAAGATTTCATTGTTCATTTAAAAGTCCCAAAACCACAAATGACATACACTCTTCAAAATATCTCTCTACAAACTTCAAAGAATAATTTTACAAACTTCAAGTTTTAAATAAAGTAAGTGCCTAAAGCACTTTACAAAATATTGATACTTAAGAACAAAATGTAAAAGTGCTTATTCCTAAGGGACTAGGATTGGGCTCCCATGGACCAAATAATATGAGGTTACCTCAAAGAAAAAGAGAAACTACAATCAATGATTAGGCTTTATAAATATATAAGACAATACATAAAGTTGGATGATCAAAGGCTAGGGAGAAAGAAGGGAATTACTTCATAACAAGATAAAGGACACTCAAAATATTGTAGAAGGATAACAATTAGAATGAATCTTCTCTCTCAACAATCGTTTGATTGTGATTTTAATATCCCTTTATAGTATTTTATTTAATTTGCAACTACTTGATGGTTAGGTTTTTCCTCTTGGCATTAAATGGATGGAGATCCATTTAAAAAAGTATGAAGCTAGAAATTCATCCTCCAAGTTGGATCCCACTTCATATAATCTAGATTTCGTTTTTTACAAATCATTTAAAAAAAAAATTGGTGATAATTCCAAAATCAATCATGAATTTTATTTTAATTTTTTGAGCTAATGTCTATAATTTTATCCTTGAAAACCATTCCCAATGTGTTATTCATTCTTCTAGTTTACCAACGAACTCTAATTTTTCCAAAATTGACATCAAGAATGTCAAATTAGGATCATGAGATCTCTACATTACAATTCATTAAACTCTGGGTTACATTTATACTTCGGGATTTTAGTTATGACTCCCTAACTGAATATAACTTCATAACCGTAACTAAACTACCTAATTGTACATACAGAATCCCGTAGGATTACAACATTTCCCCTCTTAATTCAAAGGGACATTTGACATACCAAGTAAGGATCTAAAATTTTCGAACTTTTCATGCCCTAATGATTTGGTAAAAATATATGCAATTTGTTTTGAAGTTGGACAATGTGTCAGATGAATTGTTTTGGCCTCTACATGATGTTGAATCAAATGATACTTGGTGTTGATATGTTTGTTTTAATCATGAAACTTTGGATTCTTGGCCAACTGAATTGTAGAAGAGTTGTCGACAAATAGAGGAGTTGAAGCTTTTTGTTTTTCTTGCAAATCTTCGAGTATTTTTCAAAGCCAAAAGATTTCCTTAGTGGCTTGAGATGCTGCAACATATGCGGCTTCGATGGTAGAATTAGCAGGAACGGATTGCTTGCGCGATCTCCAACTGATGATTGTTGATCCAATATTCATCAAATAGGATGAAGTTGAGACTCCATTTTCTTTATCTCCATCAAAACATGAATCTGACTAACTAGCAAGATGGAAGTCTAAAACTTTGGAATATTTGATGCCATAAGTTTGAGTTCCTTTTAAATATTTCAAAACTCTTTTTGTTGTTATCCAATGCCCCTCACAAGGATGATGCATAAACCCGGAAATCACTCTGACAACAAAGGCTATATCAGGACGAGTAATAGAAAAATAAATCAAACTTCCAACTAGTTGCATGTACTTTGTTGGATCTTAAAACGTCTTTCCTTCTTCGGAAGTGAGTTTCAAATTCTGCTCCATTGGAGTAACAACATGATTAGATTCTGTCATACTATATGTTAGCGCTGGAATAAACACTTGGATTGTGACAAGTGCTTGACCAGACACATCTTAAGCTCAAGGGATTTTCTTATAATTTGATTGAGTTTTTCGAAAAATGGTTGAAACTCACAAACACTGAAAGGGGTTTTGAATAAATAATAATCTCTCACACATATGAGGTAACTGGTACATAATGTGGTAGCAAGGTCAGGTTTGTAGCTTGATTGTTAGAAGAATAGAAGATAAATAGTGGATATGTTTTACAGAATCCCATTGCTAAGAGGAAAGTGTGACACAAACTATAGACCTGAAACGTATAGTGAAAGAATGCGTTTAAAATACTTACAAGAATCTTACATTTAAGAATCCCATTACAAGGAATGCTTCCAACTAACATGACCTCATGAATAAGGAATGCTTGATGAATCAAGGCAGACAAAGACAGATTATCGTGCATGCTATATCAAAAGACTTATAAAACCATGAAACATGACTTAATTCAATCTCAAGGAATGCTTATGAACTATCTTCAACTCATACTGAATCAAGAAAGATTGAAACAAGACTTACAAAAACAGATCAATATTTCTTGGAGGTTCATAATACTGATAAAAACATGAGATAGAACTATGTACATCATAATCTAGAATGAAAATTAAATAATGGAAACACATAAGGAGATAAACAATACACAGACCATACAATTTGTGAGTCCTCAAGAGTGCCTCTCGATATATTATATGTTCAAAATGTACAACACAATATGCAATGAAATATACAACCAACAAACCCTTTCTTCCTTGCTTTGCATAGTATATATATAAAAAAGAATTTATGTTAAAGCCTCCATAAAAAGTGCAATTCTATTTTAGAGACTTTATTACAATCCTCTACATATAGTAGAGCTTGAGTGAGGAAAAAACTTGTGCAAGTCTAGGCTCCTCTAGTGCTGGAGAGACATTGTTTTCTTGATTCTTTTGTCTAGCATCTATAACAGGGCTTGGTGTCAAGGTTTCAGGACTAACTTCCACTAAAGGTCGCTTTGTCAAAATAATTTTTCTCCTACGTTTAATCTTTGAAGAGGAAGCTACGTCTTCCTCGCTCTTAGACATAGTATTTTTGTCAGGCAGGGTAGCTTTTTGTTTGAGTTTTCTTGCATGCTCCTACCTGAAAGACCCCAAGGTTTGTGTCTCCTTAGGTGGTCTTCTAGTTTAAACTTCATTGGTTGGATGCATTGTAGGTATAGGAGTGATGGTTGGTGTACCAGTGGTGGTTTGAACTCTAGTTCTCCTAGTTGAGTTCCTTGTCTGTCTGCTAGATGGTGTAGAAGATGGACCAGCTTGTGCAGGGGTCAGTGTAGGTCTAGGGTTTGGTTGTTGTTCTTGGGTATTTTTCCTTTTAGGCATTCCTACCCTTCAAATTGAATTAATATTGCTAAATCCCTCATCTGCTAAAAAATTTTCCCATGTGGTTCTTTTCTTTCTCAGATGATAAACCACCAATATTTTGATCAAACCTTTGTGATAGAGATTGTGAAGAGAATAGTTTGGGGTTCTCTATAATTTTAGGGACATTGACAATAGTTATATATATGAAGGAAAAATGGTAGATTCATAGGTTTAGAGCCCAATATGTGAGCTAGAAACCTCATATGGTATTTATGCACAATAGAAAATCTACCCTCACAAGTTATATAACATTTCACAGTGGTAAAAACATATTTCCACTCAGGCCTAAAAAAGGAAATTTGAATAGTAGGAGTCAAACCAATATTTTCATGTTCAAGCTTTAGATATGGATTTGAATTAGCTTTAAGCAGAGTTTTGTTATTGTACCATGACTCACCAGTAGCTGATGTTTGGGTAGCCCTTGCAATGATAGTCTCTGTGATCCTAAAGGTTCGAGACCCCAGCTTGACCTATTCTCCATCAAATGTCTCAACAAATGCCTAAGCCACTGCCACATTTTCACCTGAAAAATTCTTTAAAAAATGATACCACCCTGCTGCTTGGAACTAAGGCTTAGCACGATAGTCAACAAAACGAGTATTGGTCGGTTCTGAATGGTTCACTTTACCACCCTTACCCATATTGTTAACAGTTAACCTTACCACTAATGCACACCTATAAGACAAGGAACATCAACCCTCCATGAAGCCCTATCTGTTGGCACAATGTAATAAACTATTTTGCTGGAAGATAATGATGGTTTTTTTGTAGCTTTCACAAGGGTAAATGGGAACAAAGCTCTGCATTCCCTAAAACACAGTGAGAGGGAATGACATGAAACCAAAATGATTTAAATTCTGCTGCTAACTCATTCCACTGAACCTTTCACTCCATCACATTATTAACTAATATCTTTAGAAAATGGGTTGAAGACTTAAAATCTTTAAACAATAACGAAGAACATTGTTGTTCTTAAGTAGGATAGGGAAGTTCTGTTGTCTATCAGGATCATTCTTGTAATAAGATGTTGGATCATCTTCTTAATAGCGGTAGTTACAAGAAATTGGAAAAGAATCCCATTAATAAAGTCTCTAAAGCAGTTGCTTTAGCTATAAAATCTAGTAGCACGGTGGGCTCCCTTAGTAAAAAGCTCATTGAAAGTAACCCCCGCACCCCTAGGATTTATGGTCTTCCTAAGATTCATAAGGATGGGGCCCCCCTTAGACCTATTGTCGACACTATAGGTGGTCCGACTTATCAACTTGCTAAATTTTTAGCGAGTAAGCTGAAACCGCTTGTAGGGCGCACCGACTCTTTTGTCAAGGACTCATCCTCTTTTATCAATGAGTTGAAAGGCATCACTTTAGGCCCAGATGACAGGTTTGTCAGTTTTGATGTGGTCTCGTTATACACTTGCATCCCAATTAAGGAGGCTATTGATGTCGTATCTCGGGTCACGGATCATGATACTGCTCATCTTGTTGAGATCTGTCTTACCTCGACTTTCTTCAGTTTTGAGGGTGAATTCTTTGAACAAACTTGTGGTGTGGCTATGGGTTCCCCCCTGTCCCCGATTGTGGCCAATCTTTTCATGGAGGACTTTGAATCTAGAGCCCTCTCCACCTCGCTTTTTCAACCTAAACTTTGGAAGCGGTATGTGGATGACACCTGTGTGGTGTGGCCGCATGGAAAAGAAAAGTTGGACCTTTTCTTTCATCATCTTAATGTTCAGTCTAACGCCAATAAGTTTACCATGGAATTCGAAGTGGATGGTAGTCTTCCCTTTCTTGATGTCCTTATTACTAGGAATGAAGAAGGCTCTTTCTTTCATCAAGTCTTTAGAAAGAAGACGCATACTGAGCAGTATTTACATGCAGACTCTCATCATTTCCCAGCTCAGAAATTAGGGTTTCTCAGCACCTTAGCCACTCGTGCCCTGAGAATCGCTGATGAACACCACCTTGAAGATGAGAAATCTCATCTTTTTAAGGTTTTCCTTAAAAATGGCTATAGCAAGATTCAATGTCGTAAAGCTTTCCAAAAAGCGGAAAAAGGTCCTAGGGTTAAAATTGATAATTATGATAGGTCTGCTGGTGTTCACCTCCCTTTTATCCAGGGAACAACTGATAAGATCGCCAGGATACTAAGGAAACATAGTGTTCCTTCAACATTCAAGCCCCTCCGCACGATTCGAAATTCGCTTAGATCTGTTAAGGACCCAATCTGCCCGAAGGAGGGTAAGGGTGTTTACTTGATTCCGTGCTCATGTGGGACCCCTTATATTGGTGAAACGGGTCGATCTATCAGTCAAAGAATTCATGAACATGCCGCTGACCTAAAGCATAATAGATCTCGCTCCTCTGCCTTAGCAGAGCATGCTGAAAAAACTAAGCATCACATTTGCATTGAAGATGCTGAGGTCATTGCAAAGGTGGACCATTTTCACCATCGAAAGTTTAGGGAGGCCCTTGAGATTGAAAAGAGGCCTGTTAACCTGAACAGAGATGATGGGTGGAGTGTGAGCAGATGTTGGATCCCTGCCCTTCATTCGTAGCTGTTTGAGTTTTTGATCTTCGGTTTGTCTAAAGATCGTCGTTTTCTCCCTTCTTATCCTGGTTTGCTTTTCTCCTTTATATTTATTTAGTTACTTTTTTATTTTTATTTTTATTGTTATTTTTATTTTATTTTTTATTTTTTATTTTATTTTATATATATATATATATGATTTATTTTTTAGAATAGTCTTGTTCATTATTTGTTTATAATCTAATTTTTACTAATTTATTGCTTATATAAAGAAATAAATTAAATTTGTTAATTAATTAAAAAATAAATAAATAAATAAAATGAAATAAAATAAAATAATAATATATATGTGTATATATATGTAAAAATAAAGGAACTAATTTAGTTTAAAAAAATAAAAGATAGAAATAAAAAATAAAATAAAATAAAATTATTGCAAGTAATGTAAAAATTTTATTGATTTTATTTATTTAATTATTTATTTTTTAACATTTTCATTTATTAATGTTCATTTTTATATCGATTCATTTATTTATTTCTTCTTCTTCTTTTTTTTTTTTTTATTCGAAATATATATATTTATATATATAATAATAATAATAATAAAAATAAAAAATAAAAAATAAAAAGAAAAGAAAAAAAGAATAAATAAATAAATAAAATAAAAATAAAAATAAAAAGGAATAAATTATTGTTTATTTGTATTGATTTATTTTTCCATTTAATTTTAATTTTATTTGATTTTTATTTATTTATTTATTTTTATTTGTATTTTATTTTATTTTTATTTGTATTTATTTATTTTTATTTTTATTTATTTTTTATTTTATTTTATTTATTTTTTTAATTTATTTATTTATTTTTTTTTTATATGTTATATTTTATTTTTATTTTTTTTATTTTTTTTGTGAAGTTTTATTTTTATTGTTTAGGATCAAACTAGCCGTTATTGTACAACGGCTAGTTGGAGTTTCTTTTTCTATTTGGCTCTGCTTTTTCTATTTGGAGCTTCTTTTTTATTTGATTTATTTAGTTATTGATTTTTATGGTGAAACTAGCCATTATTGTATAACGGCTATTTGGAGCTTTTTCTATTTGGAGCTAATTTTTCTGTTTCGAGCTTCGTTTTTATTTCTATTTTGATTTATTTAATGATTTATTTTTTGTTATAACTAGCTGTTATTGGTATTGTTTATATTTTATTTTATTTTATATATTTGTGATAATTTTAATTTTAATGATTTATTTATTTAATTTTTTATTTTATTTTATTGTCAAACTAGCCGTTATTGTACAACGGCTATATGGAGCTTCTTTTTCTATTTAAGCTGCGTCCTTGATCAGATTTCGTATCTTGTCCTGATGATGAACCACACTGGCTGGTTCGAAACGCGTCGACACAAAATTCTCTATTGTGATTTTCACCGAAAGATTTGATAATTAATTTATGGATCACAGAAATCATATTCCTAACTAATATCTACTCATACTTCAACCTTAATACATTTCACTTTATTAGTATCATTAGATTTTAATTAGCCTTAGCAAATAAAATAACCAACCTCCTTTTGATGAATCCTCCAATTAGAAATAGCCACATTTTCAGAGTAATACCTCTTGTTTTAGTAGACCTTAAATATTCAAAGAGCAGTGTTTGTTTCACCTAAGTAATGATTCTTGTATCTCCTTGTACACATTTTATAGGTAATAGCTTATAATGTTCCTACTTAGCCATAGTTAAGAAGAATATTCAATTCTGTTTTAATTTCTGTTGCATGAATAAATGAATAAAGGTGGACATGTAAAAATCTTGAAAAGGCTGAATAAATCAATGCCCATGTGAACAAAGATAAATCAGGGCCATGTAAATAATCACTTGCAGGTGTGAAAGAGGTTTGAGTTGAAGACTGGGTCAACCTTGACCAAATCAACATCGTTGTCTAGGTTCATTGCATCTCCAAAAGGGGCAGCGCAGTTCTAGAAGGAGGCCTCTCATGTGAAAAGGGATAACTCATCAAGGTGGTTTAGGGTTTGCAAAGCCTTTTCATCTTATAAAAGGAGAGGGAGGGTAGCAAGAGAATGTTTTTGATTGATCATATTTCTGAGTATTTGTTTGCTTAGACAAATACCACTCTCTGTTGTTTAGTGGAGGATTGTGTTTGGAATTCCTGTGCAGGGATTTCACCTCTTATTTTGAGGATTCTTGGAGGAGTATTTGATGAATTGATCCACTGTTAAGCTTGATTCCAAGCTCTACTTTCATTAGCAGCGCAGATCTAGTGAGGGTTTGTATGCTTTTGCAAGCTGCAGCAAGTGGATTTTTAGATCCGCAGAGATCTAGTGTGTTTTGGGAGCCTCTTCTCATGGAGTGTGTATTTTAACCTCCTGGAAGAGTGTCTCTCCTCTTTATACTTCAGATCTACAATTTTGTAGTGGCTATCTATATCATTTGAGCTACAGCGATGTTCCTATTGATGGACTGTGTTATTTTGGTATGAGGTTCTTCATGGTGTTTTTCCCATAGTTTAGATCAGAGATCTATAGTGTTGGGCTTTGCCTTCCACTTGGTGATCCATGGATTAGCTTATTGATCTATGTTCTATTTAGATCTGATTCATTTTAATGAAATGTTATATTCATAAATTTACTGCAACATTTTACAGATTTGCAACTTGTTTCTCAGATCTACTCTTATTCATGCATGATTTGGTCAAAACCCCAAGGGGATCTTATAAAGAAAACTATCTAGTTTCCATATTTGAAATAGATCCAATGTTATGTCCACAGATCTGTCCTAGATATGAGTTGTAATATGCAGCTTCCACAACTCCTGAAAATAACGTTGTTGAGCCATTTCTGCTGATATATACATGTTGTAGCTCTCTTTTCATAAGATATCTTGCTCTCTTGTCTCATGTAATCCATTGAATATTGAAAGAGCTTCACTTCACTTCTAATTTGCTTCTGTACATTCATTTATTAATCATATTTGATGGCCTCCTACTCATATTTTCCAATACTACGTTATTATTGAAGAATTTTGTTGTGCATAGTTGTAGCCCCTCTTGTAGGGTGTTTTATAGCTAGACTAGGTTGTGGGAGACCTGTTTACTACACCTAGTTTGATTTTTTTTTGCTCCCCTTTTGGATTTAGACTCTAGATCTGTTGATCTAAGGGATCTAAGGCTGCAAACTCATTTATGTATATCAATCTCCCAAGGAGTGCGTTATTTTTCCAAGCTTGATGTGCAATCACTATTTGGGAACATTACAGTGGTATCAGAGCTCCTTTCTTGGCACAGCATGTGCTTTCCTTAGAGCACCAGTCATGCTGCATTCAGAAGAAGATGATCCTATTATTGAGAGGGAGAATACTTACCAGAACCAAAGTCATAACAAATATGACTACACTACTGATGATCCTGACAATGGTCAAGACAAGGGGAAAGCCCTTGAAGCTGTGAATGATAAAGAGGCAGAGGAGTTTGCAAAAACTCTTTTGGATACCATGAAAGATCTTGCCAAGGAGATCAAAGAGATGAGGGTGGACAGAATGAGGGAATATCCTATGAGATTTCAGTTGGGAGAGAGCTCAGATATGTCTCACCATGGGACTGGTTAACCAGTGAATCTACCACCGGCCCCACAAGCTTCACAACGCTCCATTATGCCTACCTTCTTGGCTGTGGAGAATGAAGGACCACATGAGCAAGCTTCCATTGAAGATTACTTTGTGGAGTATGATTCTCAGAGTCAGAGATTCAAGGATCACTTGAGTTTCCAAGACTTTTGTCATCTCAAGGACAGAAGAAGACCAGGGCAACAATATAGAGATGGTGGTTTCTTTCATGGTAGACACCACACTATGGGCAGATTCTTTTTTCCCAAGTTTGATGGATCATCCTCCAGTTCTACCAAGGCATGGGTAGAGAAATTGGATATCTACTTCTAGTTGAACAAGGTCCCTGAAACTGAAGCCATCAAGATTGCAGCACTGCATTTTGAGGGAGAAGCACACAATTGGTGGTTCCATGGGTTGTCTACATTGGGACACAGCAATGTGACTACTTATGCTGAGTTCACTAGAAGACTGGTGGAGAGGTTTGACAGGAAGGATCCTGAAGCACCCTTCATAAGCCTTGCAAATTTTAAGGAGTCAGGAGATGCAGAGACTTATATATCTGAGTTTCTAAGGTTATCAGTCATGGTCCCTGATCTATCTGTAGCAAGGAGAGTCTACATGTTCATCGATGTCTTGGAGGAACCTTTGCATGGGTTGGTTAAATCTACCAATCCCAGCACTTTGCATGATGCCATTAAGAGGGCTAGAGATCTCCAAGATGCCTTGCCAAAAGCAAAGGCAACTTTCCAAAGCAAGGCCCCTAACTTTTCTAAGGGGAAGGAAGGAAAATTTTCTCCTCCCAAGGAGAGCTCTTTGAAGAAACCTCTTGATATTGATCTCAGGAGGGAATTGAGGAAAAATAGATTATGCTTCAGTTGCCAAGAGTCATGGGCACTGGGACATAGATGTGCTGCTGGAAAAGCACACTACATTGAAGTCTTCTCAGATTTTGAGGAAGAAGATGATGGAGATGAACCTAGGAGGGGTCACAGCACTGATGAAGATGAAGAGGGAGATCAAACACCATCCAGAGATGGGAAAGGGGCATTTGCTCCAACAAGTGGGAATCTTGCCTCTTTGAGAGGAGTGTCTAAGTACTTGACCCTAAGAGTACAAGGTTCAGTTATGAATTAGAGAGTATCTGTCTTGATTGACAGTGGAGCAACCCACAACTTTATTGATGCTCACCTTGTGCAAAGGATAGGAATCCCCACTAATACTTTTGAGGGATTCTTTGTGTTGGTCCCAGGTGATAGGAACATGCAATGCATGCAATATGTTCCATCACTCTCTGTCACCATGGGATCCTACACTTTGGTGGATAATTTCTTTGTAGTTGACATACCAGACACCCAACATCATCTTGGGTGTCCAATGGTTGATTACTTTGGGGAAGGTTACCACTGCTCGGAAAGCCTTGCAAATGGAGTGGGTGGACTTGAAGAGTGGGAAACCAAAAATTATTCAAGGCATGAACACTTATCCTTCACCCAGTGTTTCCACACAAACAATAGAGATGGATTTGCACAGTGGAAGCAAGGATCTCATAGTTTCTTCTCTCATGTTCATGAGGATGCTGCAAGGACATTCTTATCTCGTGGCAAGCTACCTGGAACGCCATCAGATTCAGATCTTGTGGGGGAAGCCTTACACGTGTTGCTCCATATCTAGATCCAAGAAGGATTAGAGCAATGAAGGATCAAGCTAAAACGCCGTGGGAAGAGAAGAATGGGAGGATCAGCCTTCCAACAAACGGTTTTGGCATGTCTAATGTCAAAGATGCAATCAAAAACAAGACAAACACTCCCATGGATGCATCAGCAACGCTGTCTTTGTTGAGAAGTGTGGATCTTTATTGGAAATCTCAACTTCTTGTAGAGTATTCCAAATATCTCCGCACGAGATTGATACTAGATGGCATGCATCAAGAAGAGGGCTAATTAGTCCAAGGAGGAGTCATCTATTATCATGGTAAGGTCTTCTTAGCTAGAAACTCCAAGCTCAAGAAGAAGATCCTACAAGGAGCATATGAAGAATTCTTCCTTAGCCATATGTATTCAATGAAGATCTATTTCCTGATCATGAAGAGTTTTTATTGGGAAGGCATGAGAGAGGAATTACATCAGCACTTTCAAGAGTGCAATAGCCATGGAGGATTGGGGCAGCCAATGGAATCTTTGCAAGATTCATCTCAGCTAGCTCTTCCTTTGCTTGAGAGGAAGGGAATGTTCATGCACAACTCCATGTGTGTGAAGAACTACAATGGTAAAGGGTTTGATCATGATAATCAAGCTATATTTTCTGATCTATTACATTCCTTTGCCATTTTTTTGCTGGATATGACTCCTAAAGGGAGTGAGAGATCATGTGGATCTCATATTTTGTTGGGGGGCAATGGAAATTCTGAACTTTGCCACTCTCTTGATGTGCAAAGGGAGATACCTTTTCATGATGGGTGCTTCCCAAAGGCACCAAACTTATGTAACACCTTTAGCCATGTTAAGGTGACTTATGTAGCAAAAGTGTGGTGAGAATGCCACTTACCACACTTGGATTTCATGAAAACAAGAGGTGCATTGTGATGGAAACACATGTGGGATTTTGACCCACCTCCTCAAGTTCAGATTTCAGTTTGCATCTATGTAGTCTTGCTTCCATACATTGATGATATAGTTGTATTGTTTATGGGATTGTATGTACAGAGGATGGGCAGCATGTATGTACCACATGGTTTGGAAATTCAACTTGTACTTCATGATACATGTTTTAGATGTAGCATTGCTCCACCCATGTTTGTTTTTGTTGAGTTTTTCACTCCTGAAGGGATGGAATAAGCACATATTATTTTGGCCTTGGAGGAACAATTCTTGATGTACAACCTAATGAGAACTTGGCCCATGATGAAAAATTGATCCTTGATGGTGCCATCAATGGAGAAGGAGAAGAAATGCAACTCTTATCCTATCAGTTGCTTGAGGACAAGCAACATTTTTGGAGGGGAGGACTGTAATGTTCCTACTTAGCCATAGCTAAGAGGAATATTCAATTTTGTTTTAATTTTGGTTGCATGAATAAATGAATAAAGGAGGACATGTAAAACTCCTGAAAAGGCTGAATAAATCAATGCCCATGTGAACAAAGATAAATTAGGGCCATGTAAATAATCACTTGCAAGTGTGAAAGAGGTTTGAGCTAAAGACTGGGTCAACCTTGACCAAATCAACAACGTTTTCTAGGTTCATTGCATCTCCAAAAGGGACAACGCAGTTCTAGAAGGAGGCCTCTCATGTGAAAAGGGTTAACTCATCAAGGTGGTTTAGGGTTTGCAAAGGTTTTTCATCTTATAAAAGGAGAGGGAGGGCAGCAAGAGAAGGCTGTTGATTGATCATATTTCTGAGTATTTTTTTGCTTAGATAAATACCATTCTCTGTTGTTTAGTGGAGGATTGTGTTTGGAATTCCTCTACAGGGATTTCACCTCTTCCTTTGAGGATTCTTGGAGGATTATTTGCTGAATTGATCCACTATTAGGCTTGAGGCCAAGCTCTACTTTCATTAGCAGCGCAGATCTAGTGAGGGTTTGTCTGCTTTTGCAAATTGCAGCAAGTGGAGTTTTGGATCCGCAGAGATCTAGTGTGTTTTGGGAGCCTCTTCTCATGGAGTGTGTCTTTTAACCTCCTGGAAGAGTGTCTCTCCTCTTTATACTTCAAATCTGCAATTTTTCAGTGGCTATATATATCATTTGAGCTAAAACGCTGTTCCTATTGATGGACTGCGTTATTTTGGTATGCAGTTCTTCATGGTGTTTTGCCCATAGTTTAGATCAGAGATCTCTAGTGTTGGGCTTTGCCTTCCACTTGGTGATCCATGGATTAGATTGTTGATCTATGTTTTGTTTAGATCTGATCCATTGTAATTAAATTTTATATTCATAAATTTACTGCAACATTTTACAGATCTACAACTTGTTTCTCAAATCTACTCTTATTCATGCATGATTTGGTCAAAACCTCAAGGGGATATTATAAAGAAAACTATCTAGTTTCCAGATTTGAAATAGATCTGATGTTATGTCCACAGATATTTCCTATATCTGATTTCTAATATGCAGCTGCTACAGCTCCTGAAAATAACGTTGTTGAGCCATTTCTGCTGATATATACATGTTGTAGCTCTCTTTTCTGAATATATCTTGCTCTCTTGTCTCATGTAATCCACTGTATATTGAAAGAGCTTCACTTCACTTCTGATTTGCTGCTGTACATTCATTTATTAATCATATTTGATGGCCTCCTGCTCATATGGTCCAAGACTGCGTTATTCTTGAAGCAGTTTTTTGTGCATAGTTGCAACCCCTCTTGTAGGGTGTTTTCTAGCTAGACTAGGTTGTGGGAGACATGTTTACTACACCTAGTTTGATTTGTTTTTGCTCCCCTTTTGGATTTAGACTCTAGATCTGCTTATCTAAGGGATTCAAGGGCTGAAAACTCATTTCTGTACATCAATCTCCCAAGGAGTGCGTTATTTTTCCAAGCTTGTTGTGCAATCCCAATTTGGGAACATTACATAGCTACTTTTTTCAAAAAGGCATCTATTTCTATTTTTCTTGTAAAACAAGATTTTCTGAAGAAAATAGCTACCTCTCTAGGAAATGTAGCTATTCTTGTGTTATTCCTAACACAACTGATGACTCTGACATTTTGTCTTAATCTTGGATAGAAATATCATGGTGAATTGATAATACTTCTCAAGCTAAACCCATGACCTTAACTAATCAAAGCAGTTAAAAGGCTTATTAAAAGAAAATTTACCCTAATAACTTTATGACAAACAAAATATTGGACTCAAAATTCTTTTGGATTTTGGTTAAAAAATGATAAGAACTAATTCATTTTAACCCTCCATGGCCTTCAACCATATATTAGGAGACAAGAGAGGATCAAAGACACAACTTACAATGATGATCATCCATTGATTTTTTTGAAAATTTGTAGTGCTAACACTATATTTGTTCAATAACTTATCAACATATTTCTTCTGAGAGATGAAAATATGTTGTGGTTTTTATCAACTTCAATTCTAAGATAACAATGTAGTAAACATAAATCTTTCATATCAAAACCTTTTTCAATTCCTTTTTTATAGATGATATATATTCATCATCGTTTCCCGTGATCAACAAATCATCAACATATACAACTGATCTTGCAACTTTCTTAACGAAAAGAGTTGCATTATCTAGGTCAAAATGTTTATAGTTTAATTTAAGAATATGTTTAGTTAGCTTCTCATACCATGCTCGTGGCGCTTGTTTCAAGCAGTACAAAGACTTCATTAGTTTGAAAACCTTTTGTTCTTTCCCTTTAACAAAAAAACCTTCTGGCTGAAACATGTAAACATCTTCTTTCAAATCCCCATTTAAAAAGGAAGTTTTGACATCCATATGATGATTTTTCCATTCTTTCTGAGCTGCAATAGAAAACAAAGATGTAATAGTGCCCCATTTAGCTATAGGAGCAAAAGTCTCTATATAGGTGATACCCTATTTTTGTGCATATCCCTTCGCTACAAGTCTTGATTTGTGTTTGTCTAGTGAACCATCAAATTTATACTTAGTTTTATAAATCCATTTGCAACCAATAGGTTTGATGCCAGCAAGAGGATCCACCAGCCTCCATGTGTTATTTTTTATTAGAACATCATATTCATTTTGCATTGCATCTTTCCACTGTTCATAACTACCAGCTTCTTCAAATCAAGTAGGTTTACAATCCAGAGATAATGACCATTGAATGGGCCTCCAGTTAATTTAGCATCATCTAAATGCTTCAGCAGAAATGTGTTATTTTCCAGAACTTGAGCAATTTTGAATGGCCCAAACCACAAGTTGTCAAACTTACCATGCTTTCCATGATCTTCTCTTCTTACATCCCAGCTGAATACCAAATCATCTTCTTATAATACCTATTGTTTTATCTTTTTTCAATGACAACTTTTACTTTGATTTTATACTTATGTGATTTGTTCATCACGGATTTCTGGATTTGATGAGCTTCTATTAGTTGCAACATCCTTCTTTGAATGGAATTTGAATTATCAGTTTCATCTTGTAAAAAATTCATAACAGGAAGGGCCAACTATAATGGCATGATCTAGGTGGATATTGGTGGTCACCCACCTATCCCACTTGGGGCCCCACAATTGTCTCTTTCAGTTTTTTAGTTTCGGTACAACTTACTATTTTTAGCAGTTTTTCGGGTCCTGAAATTCCAGAGCCGTTTTAAGGCCCTACACAACGTTTTTTGGGCATCGTTTGTCTAGAAAATATGATTTAATTCTAGATTTGATATTCGCAACTATATTTTTAGTCCTCAGATAGATCTTTCTAACGATGTATCATACGCGTCAAACAGAGATTGTATGCCGAAGTTATGTCCCCGGGAAGTTGAAACACCAATTTACCCAAACGAGGCCCATAGTTTTGGTGCTTCATCTCCTAGGGTTAGGTTTTTGGACGTTTAGAGTTCTCCATTGTTTCTCAATAATAAATAGGCCCTCAAGCCTCATTGTAACACAGTTCAGAGGTCTGTAGCCGCCACATATCTTCTGAGATTCACTACCAACAACCTAGCTAGTTTATTTCCATTCTGTCTGTAAGAAAATTTTAGTGCTTTGATATTAATGAAATGAAGTGTTATTTCCACTGCACCTTTGCACTTATGGTTATATATGTATTCTGTTTCGTTCCTGCATAAATCCAGATCAGTGGAATCAAATCTGTCTATTTTTTCTCGATCCTTATTTACATGTCCCCAACAAGGTTGGGGTATAAGGAATTAGGGCTTGATCTGGTGGAACCTTTGCAAGATCGGCCTCGCAAACCCCAATGGACACCCATGGGGGATGAAAAGAAAGATGAGGGAGCAAGAGATCCAATCAAAATATTGCTCGAGGAGGCCCTCGAAAAAAAAGGAATGCGATGATGGATAACTTTGCCCAGATCCTTCAATGACTGCCCACTGGCAATGCATCTGCATCCATCAGCCACTCTGGAGGCGCGAATCCCTTTAAGGTACAAGTAAACTTTGACATTCTCATATTTAAGGGTCAAATACATGCAAATGTCGTAGATAGATGGTTGAATCTATTAGAAGGATATTTCTCAGTTCATGACTTTTCTGACGGGGAGAAGGTTATTTTTTCACTCCTCAAAGCTACCCCCCATGTCAAGGACTGGTGGGAAATCTACTGTGAGAAAAAGGACGAGACAGAACCCTTTATATTCTTAGTTGTACCCACTTGGAATTCTTTCCGAGATGCCATCAAGGAAAAATAATATCCCGTGGGGAGCTATGAGGACAAGTACATACAATGGACCACGTTGCGGCAACAAAGGGATCAAGATGTGCATGAGCTGATGAATCTGTTCCATACCCTACACACAAAGTTGGGAATCAAATATTCAGAGAAACATTTGGTGTTAAAGTATCATGATTTTCTGCACAAATACATTGAGGAGGAAATAGAGTTCCTCGACATCTCCTCACTTGGTACGGTATACTAGTATGCTGCCAAGATTGAGCAGAAATTCAAACAAAAGAAGCGAGACTTTGGATCTGCAAATCAAAAGCAAGGGAAAGGTGCCCCCAAACCACAAACCAAAGGACAAAGTCAAGGCACGGAGACCCAAGACAACATGCCAAAGCCACAAGCAAAGAACAAAACCGTGAAGCCAAAGAAGGACATGGGAAAGTGGTGTGAGTTCCATAAGAGCTCCACTTAGAACACAAATGAGTGTCGGGCCAGGCAATTGCTGGTGGCCGAGATGAGGGCTTCTGAATCAGATGCATGCTCTGACTCTGAATTAGAACCTGACAAGGGGAATGAAAAAGGGAATCATATTATTGATGCGGAGCCCAACGCCAATTTCACCACTACGAAGATCCAGAAGGAGGAACCAGAAGATCTAGAGGAGGCAAAGCATCTCTTCCACTCCCAGATGTGGGTAAAGGGTTTCCCTCTATAGTTCATTGTTGACAATGGGAGCCAAAAGAACCTCATTTCAGCAGATGTTGTGAAGCGTTTGGGCTTGCCGACCACAGTGCACCCACAACCATACACCATCGGGTGGCTTCACCAAGGACGGGATCTCCGCGTCAGCTAGCAGTGTTGCCTTCCCTATAGCATCAAGCCCTTCATGGATGAAGTATTGTGTGACATTGCTCCTATTTATGTTTCCAATATATTATTAGGCCAACCATACTTGTGGAAGTGACATGCTGTGTATGAGTCCCGACCTCACGTTGTTATTTTTAATTTGGGAAATAAGTTGTATAGGATACCAGAGGTACCACCGCTTCCCACTACCTCTTTGATTACTGAAAAACAATGCAGTAAGCTCATTTCCCAAACCAGGAATTTTTTTTTCCTGATGATCTTCCCCCATGGCAAGAAGAATATTTTGGCCACGACCTTCAGACATGGCTCCTCTGCATGACAAAAACAAATGGAAAAGGTTGTGGAGGAGTACGGGGACATCTTTAGCTCACCCACAGGGGTGCCTCTACATTGTCAGGTCAAGCACCCCATTGACTTGACCCTAGGTGTGCTGCTACCCAATGGACCAATCTATAGGCACTCTGTTCTGGAGAATGATGAAATCAAGAGGCAGATTCAGGAGTTGTTGTAGAAAGGTCACATCTGGCCAAGTTCATCGCCCTGTGGGAGCCCGATCATGTTGGTACAGAAGAAGGATGGGACTTGGAGACTCTTTATTGACTATTAGACGCTTAACAAGATCACTGTCCAGAATAGGTACCCGATCCTACAGATTGATGACCTTCAGGACCAACTCAAAGGGGAAAAATATTTTAGCAAGATCGACTAGAAGTTTGGGTATCACCAGGTACCAATTGAACCCTCTGATGTGTGGAAGACTACCTTCAAAGCCAAGGAGGGCCTTTTTGAATGGCTCGTCATGCCTTTCGGGTTGACGAATGCTCCCGCAACCTTCATGAGGTTGATGGATAACATATTGCGTCCATTCACCAACTCATTTGTAGTGTTTTACTTGGATGAAATTCTGATCTTCAGCCAGACTTGGGAAGAGCACCTCCACCACATCCGAGAAATCCTTCAAACACTACGGCAACACAAGTTGTGTGCCAATTTGGAGAAGTGCACTTTTGGCATCACCTAGGTTCAATATCTAGGATACATTATTGATGAAAGGGGGGTGCATGTGGATCCATCCAAGATCCAAGTCATTCAGGATTGGCCAGCCCCAACCACTCTAACAGAGCTTCGCAGCTTTCTGGGTCTTGCTAATTTCTACCACAGGTTCATGTTGGGATTCTCTCATATCACTTGGCCCTTGAGTCAAGTCACCAAGGGAGGAGAGAAAGCAAAATTATTTTGGTCAGAAACTCAACAGAAGGCTCTCGTAGAATTGAAACATCGCTTATGTTTTTCCCCAGTGCTCACATTCCCAGACTTGCAACAACCATTTGAGATCGAGATAGATGCCTCTGACTACGCTATTGGGGCAGTTCTTACTCAACAGGGGCATCCAGTGGCATATCACAGTGAGACATTGTCTGACACAGTTTGCAAGTATCCCACTTATGACAAATAAATGTATTCCATTGTGCATGCTTGTCGACAATGGAAGCATTAAATTTTGGGGAAGGAAACAATCATCCACACAGACCACCGACCCCTGCAGTTCATATAGATACAAGGGAAGTTGCAGAACGATCGCCATCAGAAGTGGTCCACATATCTGCAACATTTTCATTTCAACATCAAGTACAAGAAGGGTAGAATCCAAAATGTTGCCGACTGCCTCAGCCGACCACCGTTCATGGCCATAACCACAGTTCTCAACTCTTGTGGGCACGAGACTTCTGATTGGCCGCATCTCTAGAAGAGCGATCCAGAATTCAACCACACGTACAAGGAACTCTTGGGGGGTATGCAAGTTTTAAATTTTCACCTCCAAGATGCATTGTTATGTCACTTGGGACAAACTTGTGTTCCTTCAAGCGAGCATGCCAAGATGATATGGGAAGCGCACTACAATCGAGTCGCTGGGCATTTTGGGGTCCAAAAAATAGTTGTAGTAATGTAGAAGTATTTCTATTGGTCGAACCTTCGACAAGATGTCGGGAAGTACATCAAATTTTGCATTGCTTGCACCATTTCCAAACCAACCATCAAGAATCAAGGGCTCTATATGCCGCTACCTACCCCTTGTCGACCTTGGAAATCCATTTCTATGGATTGCATATCACGCCTTCCTTCTACTAAGCATGGAAACGACTGTGTTTTCATGGTCATCGACAGATTCTCGAAGATGGCCATTATGGCGGCCTGCAAGAAGAATATCACAACAGAAGCCACTGCTAAACTCTTCTTTGAATGAGTGTGGATTCACTTTTGGATCCCACATTCTATCATATCAGATCGCAACAGTGGGTTCCTCAGCACATTTTGGTCCAGCCTCTGGTCAATAGTGGACACCAAGCTCACCAAGTCCACAACTTTCCATCCCAAAACTGATGGCCAGACAGAGGTTGTCAGTAGGATGATTGTACACATTTTGCGCATGTACAAATCAAAGAATCCACACACATAGGATGAGAGCCTACCCTATGTACAACACAGTTATAATCGGGTTCTCCACAGCTCAACTGGCCACAGCCCCTTTCAGGTGGGCTTGGGATTCCAGCCACTATGTCCCATTGACATAGCCATGCCATTTGCAGCTATTCTGGCTGATTTGACCCATGTCTAGTCTGAAGCTGACGAAGCAAACAACTTCATCAAGTGCATTCAGCACATCCTCCAACAGGTTCATGACATATTGGATAGAGCCAATGCTAAGTGCAACGACATGATCAACATCTAGTGCCACACAACTTCTAGGTGGGTGACAAAGTGTGGCTACATTTGTAGAAGGAGCGCCTCACTCGACCCCATTGCAAGATTTGCCCGCTCTGATATGGGTCGTACACCATCACTAAGGTTGTAGGGAACAACTCCTTTGAGCTCATTATTCCACCATTCCTTGGTTTGCACCCACTGTTCAATTTTGACCTCCTTCGTCCCTACTTCCCACCTCTAATGGACACCTCTGACATTGCAGAAGAACTCACACCAAAATATTTAAACCCAGACTGCATGGAACAGGCCACCACAGGTTGTATCATGGACATGCAAATTAAGAACACTCTTCAACGGAAGATCCAACTATATCAGGTTGTCAAAGCTGGCCAACACTTGCACCAAGGAAAGTAGTTCACCAGGGACCAAGTTTAGCAGAAGTTTCCTCATCTCATGGAGGAACTCAACACAATGGGGAGCATTGCTTCCTAAGGGGGGAGGAATGATCCAGGTGGATATTGATGGCCACCCACCTATTCCAGTTGGGGCCCCGCATTGTCTCTTTCAGTTTTACAGTTTTGACACAACTTACTATTTTTAGCAGTTTTTTGGGTCCTAAACTTCCAGAGCTGTTTTGAGGCCCTAAACGATGTTTTTTGGGCATCGTTTGTACGAATAAAATGACTTTGTTCCAAAATTAATATTCACGACAATAATTTTATTCCTTGGATAGATCTTTATAACGATGTATCATACGCCTCAAACGGAGATCGTATGCCGAAGTTATGTCCCCGGGAAGTTGAAACACCAATTTACCCAAACGGGGCCCATAATTTTGGTGCTTCATCTCCTAGGGTTAGGTTTTTGGACGTTTAGAGTTCTCCATTGTTTCTTAATAATAAACAGGCCCTCGAGCCTCATTGTAACATAGTTCAGAGGTTTGCAGCCGCCACATCTCTTCTCAGAGATTTGCTACCAGCACCCAAGCTAGTTTATTTCCATTTTGTCTGTAAGCAAATTTTAGTTATTTGATATTAATGAAATGAAGTGTTATTTCCACTGCACCTTTGCATATATGGTTATATATGTATTCTGCTGCATTCCTGCATAAATATGGATCAGTGGTATAAAGCCATCTATTTTTTCTCGATCCTTCTTTGCATGTCCCTAACAAGGTCGGGGTATAAGGAGTTAGGGCTCGATCTGGTGGAACCTTTGCAAGATCAACCTTGCAAACCCCGACGGACACCCATGGGGGATGAAAAGAAAGATGAGCGAGCAAGAGATCCTATCAAAATATTGCTCGAGGAGGCCCTCGAAAAATAAAGGAACGTGATGATGGATACCTTTTCCCAGATCCTTCAACGACTGCCCATCGGTGGCGCATCTACATCCAACAGCCACTCTGGAGGCATGACTCCCTTTAAGGTACAAGTAAACTTTTACATTCCCATATTTTAGGGTAAAATAGATGCAGATGTCGTAGATAGATGGTTGAATCTATTAGAGGGATATTTCTCGGTTCATGACTTTTATGACCAGGAGAAGATTATTTTTTCACTCCTCAAAGTTACCCCCCATGTCAAGGCACTAGTACATTTGGGGGAAATTCCGACGCTTGGTTCTGACGCTTTTGACCAAATGTCGGAAATTTCCCCAATTTTTTTCAATCCCGCTCGAAACCATCGCTATACCAAAGTTTAGAGAAAAGTGTCGCAATACTGACACTTAGACAAAGTGTTGCAATTGCGACTTTTGGAGGAAGACGTCGCAATTGAGAAACTATGCCCCAAAGCGTCGCTATTGCGACGATCGCCTCCGAATGTCGGCGGTGACATACGTAAGCAAGTGTCACACCATGAAGATGAGGCAAGTTGCCGCAATAGCGAAACTTTGCCGCCGTCTCCGTATAATGACACTTGTTACATAAAAAAATGATTTTATTAAAAACTACGACACTTATATGCGTGCTACATAAAAAAATGATTTTAATAAAAACTACATTAACATCCGATATCACGGACGTACCGCCGCCTCTCGTTAACACCATTCGCCCTCTGCTCTTGCAGAACAGCATTTGCCCTCAGCATTCGTGCTCAGCTCTTGCAGAACAACATTTTCCCTCAGCGTTCGCCTTCAGCTCTTGTAGAACAACATTCGCCCTCAGCTCTTGCAAAATGGTAAGTTCTTACTGCAGGCCCTTCCTCCTATAGTAGGGTTGACTCTATTTGGGTTTTTTTGGTCAATTCCATTGAATTGTGTTAGGCTATAGGGTTCTCTCTAGATGTCTTCCAATGTTCTTTCGGATGAGTTTCAAAGAGGATGTGTAAGATGTGTTTGTGCTTGCATGAATTTGACTCCACCAGTTTCATGAAGTTTAAGCTATGGATTTTATT
>JAXQQM020085549.1:0-29040 GCA_034641835.2 Pinus albicaulis
ACAACATCCATCACTTCAGTTGCTTGAGGACAAGCAACGTTTTGCCGGGGGAGACTGTAATATTCCCAATTAGCTTTGCTAATTGGAATATTTCATTTTTGTTTAATTTTGCCGCTTTAGATAGAAATAATAAATAAAGTGAGAAATAAGAGGGGTCACCTCACTTTAGTCACCTCACTTTATAAATAAAGTGTTCTTTCCCTAGTTGATTGACGTTGTAACTTAGAGAGGGGGCCTTGGGGGTCCACATGAGTATGATGGGGAGGCATCAGGCTAACCCAAGATTAACTGCGCAGGCCAAGGTGAGTGAAGGACGCAGTTAGAGTTTTGGAGGGAGTTTAGCATTATAAAAGGTGGGGTTCTCACCTCATTTGATCATGCATGATTTTATATTGATATTGAGAGCTAGACTTCTGTCTGCTTCAGCACGCCGGTTGTTTAGTCGGTCTGCAGCACTGTTTAGTGCAACCGAGTGTCTCCGGTCGGAGATCTCACCCTTAGCCTCGTGGGACTTCGAGTGCCTGCCCTGGTAAGGTTATTTCTGGTTTCACCCTTAGCTTCGGGGGACTTCGAGTGCCCGCCCTAGTAAGGTTTTGTTCTGAGTGATATTGAGAGCTAGACTTTGTCTGCATCAGCACGCCGGTTGTTTAGTCGGTCTGCAGCACTGTTTAGTGCACGAGTGTCTCCGGTCGGAGATCTCACCCTTAGCCTCGGGGGACTTCGAGTGCCTGCCCTGGTAAGGTTATTTCTGGTTTCACCCTTAGCTTCGGGGGACTTCGAGTGCCCTCCCTAGTAAGGTTTCGTTCTGAGTTCACCTTTCAGTTTCAGTAGCAGAGTAGCAGCAGTTTCTGGTGCAGTTTTGGAGAAGGAGGAGCCCTCTTGTGGCTGCGCAGTTCAGAGGAGGAAGGACGCTGTTTCAGGAGCAGAGAAAACGCTGATTAGCCTTGGAAGTGAGGACGCTGTCCAGTTCTGAAGAGGAGGACGCAGATCTGAGGGTTACAGTGATAGATCCAGCCTTGGTGATGATAGATCTGAGCAGATAATTGCAGATCTAGTTTGGTATGGTGCAGACCTGGAAGTATAGCATTAGATCCAGCTTGGGAGCTTGCAGATCTGAGGAGATATTGGCAGATCCAGCCTAGATCTGAAGAGATAACATCAGATCCAGCCTTTGAGGTTGCAGATCTGAGGAGATATTGGCAGATCTAGCATAGATCTGACGAGATAGCAGTAGATCTGATATAGGAGGACGCAGATCTGGAGGGATAGGACGCAGATCTGGATTGGAGGCTTCAGATCCAGCAGATCTGAGCATATAGGACGCTGATTCATCTAGGAGGACGCTGATCTGATGAGCAGGAGCATGTGTGTGGGTTTTGGCAGCATTTTTCAGTGTTTTCAGCCCTGAGGAGTTTGGTTATCTTATCTGGAGGATTTGCAGGAGGATTCAGCCCCTTTTCTCAGCATATTTCTTGAGCTTCTGTGCCTTTCCTGGAGGCCCAGCGTTTTTGTAGGAGGAGTGTTTCTGGGGGCGATTTTCGGAGGTGGTCCGTTTGGTAAATGGTTTCTGGGTTTTGTCCGGAGCAGTGAGTATAGGTGATCTGTAGATTTTTAGCTCATTCCGGCAAGGGGATCAGCCCTAACGGTTCTTCCGGTGGGATGCGGTTGTAGCGACCATTCCTATTTTACGAGAGGATTACGCCTTGCCTTGAGCAAGGATAGGTGCCTCACTCTCGATTTTCTTGTACTCCTCTCTATGTACTTTCGAGATTAATAAAATGGCTCGGTTTCGGCATTCTATGTGTATTGGTTCCATAATACAGTTTCGGCATTGTATTTTCTATATCATCTAGCAATCATCGTTTATTCACGGTTATTTCCCTTTGGGGATGTTACATTCTCCATCACCACATCTATCTCCACTTATAAGCCTATGTTAGAGCACCAATGACCAACATTAAAACATAATCGATGGCTAGGATCTTCTTGCAGTCGATCCATGTAATTCTCTAGATGATTCTCGCCTTATCTCAATTAATACTAATTATTTAACCATATCCTTAAGTTTAGACTTAGGAAATATTTAAAAATTGGTTAATAATCTAATTGAGACATTTCTAGGCGGAATTTCCAGAAACGATTTTTGGGTTTTGGAGATCTCATGTATTCTATCCTCTCCACAAATTTTCATGGCTAGAGCACATACGATGCTACAAAAACTAACAAACTCCTCAAGGACCCTGCTCATCTCTGTAGCTCTTTGGGGCTACAACTCCAAATCACCCCACTTTATTCCTAGAGGTATATGGGAAATCATAGCGAAGTCTTCCTTCAGCCTCTCTGCAGAAGCTGCCTGCTGGTCTTGGTTCTCCTCCTTTTCCTTCTCCCTGAGAGGACACTGGGTACTATAGTGATCGAGCTCACCACATCTGAAGAATTTTACCTTTGACAGGTCCTTTTCCTTCTTCCTCTGCTCCCCCTGTCCTTGACTAAGATCCTTAGATGCAAGGGCCACATTCTCCTCCTCCTTTAACGCCTTCGATCCACTATTGTTGCTGCCACTGATGGAGCTTTTTAGAAGAGCTCGTGTCAATTCCTCCTGCTGCAAGTCAGCCCATATCTTGTCCCACTCTGGTAGCTTGTCTCTGCCCAATATGCTCTGGACAAAGACTTGCCAGTCCTATGAAACGCTGTTGAGTGCCAATCTCACAAGCTCTGTGGGTTGAGGCGCTGCCCCAACAAGTGACAACTGGTCCCGGACCTCCTAAATCCTGGTAAGGTAGGGGCCTATGCCTTCCTCTTTTTGCATCCGGATGAGTCTCAACTTCTCCTCTACATACATCTTCCGCTACTTGGAAATACCCTAGTATAACGTGGAGAGAGCATCCCACATCTGTTTGGCGGTATTTTTGCCATATCTATGTGAGACTATATAATCTCGGACTCCATCCAGGATCAACCGCTTTGCTCGCGCCATTTTCTTCTTATACTCTTTCAGCTGATTTGTATCCTGAGCAACCGCTACTACATTTTTTATGTAAAGCACTTAATTTTCAAAATTAACAATCATTCACAAAATTCATACTACACAATTCAGAGTGGGATTTTTGAAGCAGAATATATATCAATTGACTATTTAATACTTACCTGGAACCGTGTTTGAAGATGTTCCTGATCTGCCATGGCTCCAGCTCCCGTTACCAAACCACCGTTTTCCTCCCAGCCTATCTGAGGTCAACCTCTCCGGTCCCCAGATCTAGAAGACAAGTCTTCTAGCCCTCGTGTCCAAAACTGCAATAGCAATCGAGATCACTCCATGACTCTGTTAGAACTCATTGCTCATGTCTCCCATAGTTAGAACTCCTCTGACAGCATCCGGGTCAGTTTACCCACCTCACTGACCCCTGCCCATCAAGTTCCCCCCTCCCCCCCTCTCTTTTTATACACAAATCCCCTAAGATATTTATTAAAATATCCTCCTTTAATAAATATCTTAGTCAAATATCTTTTCAAGATATTTATTAAAATATCTTCTTTTAAAATATCTTAGTCAAATATCTTTTCAAAATATTTATTAAAATATCTTCTTTTAAAATATCTTAGAGTTTATATTAAAATATTATTATTTAATAAATATCTTGGATTTCTAAAATATCTTAGATTTATTAAAATATTATTATTTAATAAATATCTTGGATTTATTTAAAATATCATCATTTATTTGCATAAGTCAATGCTTTACTTTTCTTTGAACAAAGTATTAGTTTATATTATGATAGTGGTAGGTATAACTTTTACCTTATAATACATTCATTATATTCTGGTGAGTTAGGTATTTACTCAATACTTCAATAATTCACTCATTACTCTACATTGAGATTTTTTTCATAATTGATTAGTGCATGTACTAGCGCAGTACACGTGATACATGCATATGTAGCTATCATATGCAGGTCTCATATGCATGCTAATATTTCTATGTTCCCTATAACTCAAGTTGGGTCATTAAATTTTATGTAGGATTTTAGGCCAAATTCATCTAGAAGGAAGGACATCCTTGCCTTCCAGATGATGTAGTTGGAAGCTCCATCCAACCTGTCCTGATCACGAATCCCAGTAGTAGCCATCTCAACGAACTGTTGAAAACTTCCTCTTTCCTTCTGTTTGTGAAAATTCCTGAAATCGGGAATCCTATTGCAGCAACTGGTATTAATTCTTCTAACTGATAAATTAATTATTCAGTTTATTGCTAAGGCAACATCGAATTAAACACACTGCAACCTTCACTAAATAAAGTGCGAAAAAATACATGTGCGGAAACAAATTTGAACAAGAGAAAACATAGACACATGTGACACCGTTGTTTTTGGACTAATGTCTCCGGAAAAACCCAACGTGGGAAAACTGGTGCAACAACTGAGGGTTTATATATTATTTAGTAATTTTTTGAATACAATCTGGGATGATTTTCTGGCTATCCCTGCAGAGAATCTGATTGACAAAGAGTTAGTGAGAAAAACCTCACACTGACACTAAAAGTCCAAACTGGCCAAAACCCTGGACTGGCAACCCCTCCACTGCCTCTGTGCAGTCTCTGCATCACTCGGCGTGGGGATTGTGTGGCTTTCGCATGTTGGCTCTTTTGTTGGCTGAATCTGACCCTCTCGCCCCTTCCGGTCTCACGCCCCGACTTTCTGGCACTAGATCTGATTGATCCTCAGCTGAAACTCAAAGCTCCTCTAGGCTACAACGTTGCCTCTGTTGGCTCTGTGCAATCTCTGTGTAGCTGCTATGCTGCCTTTGCTGGTACTGCTCTCTGTCTTCTCTGCTGTGTATTCTCTGGCTCAGGAATAAACTTTCCAACTGGAATTATTGCCTGTCTCAACGAGAATCCTCGTCATCGATCTTCTCCCTAAGCATTACTCACTAAAGAAATTCGATCTCTCGATTCTTTCTTCGTCTCGGTGTATTTTCCAAATGACCCTTCAAGTCCTTATAATCTTCTCGTTGAGACTTCAACGACCGAGATAACATCGTTAATTAACAGCTAAGATTAACTTTTGACTTGATCTTCGCTTCCTCTAGAAGATTCACACTCCGTTTTATTAATACCCTTTAATTATCTTATTTTCCTAAGTTTAGACTTAGGGTCCCTTTAAAAATAATTAATTATTTTAATAAAAAACATTCTGAGTGGAATTTTCCCAAACGATTTCTGGGTTCTTTGGAATACATGTGCCTAAGCCTGCCTGCCGATTTTGAGACTTACAGCACATCCGATGCTACCAAAAATCAACACTGTTCAGCTGTTTCCCTGCTACTCACACTCCCTTCTGGAGTGAGAAGATCTTCTCACAACTATTGCCGATCTGCAAGAAAAATCGAACTTCTTGAGACTAGAAGTTCCACTTCCACCCCGACGCTGGTTTTGCTTCAGCGAACTGCTGTAAAACCTTCTGCATCCAAATAGAGATCTGCCCATCGAAATGACTGAGCTGCTCCCTTTGCCTCTGAAATTAATTGATCTCAAAGGATCGAATTTTTCTGCCACTCTTGAGAAATAGAACTTCCACAAGCAACTCGGCCTGCTTGAAAAAAGACTATGCTGTCATTGGGAATTTCGACCTGGTGCCCTTGCTGAGCAACGAAGTTCCTTTCCTTCATTTCTAAGCTCTCCAGCTGATCAACTGCGCTCTGATACCATGTGAAAATTCCAACACTAGAATCCTATTGCAACAACTGGTATTATTTCTCCTAATTGTTAATTAATTAACAATTTATCTGCTAAGGAAAATATCAAAATAAACACACTGCAACCTTCACAAATAAATTTATGTGGAAAAATAAAATGTTGGAAGCTCATAAATGCTAGCACACACAGATAAAATTAACATAATTGTTTTTGGAAAAAAGTCCCCAGAAAAACCCAATGCGGGAAAACCTGTGCAACAACTAAGGGTTTTATTATTATGCAGCAGTGAGAATTTTTTAGTACAACTGGATGCCAGAATCTGGCAATCCTACAGAGAAAATACTGGCAAAAATCTAGTGAGGAATTTACTCACCCCACAGGCAAACCCTTGGCACAACCTGCCTTCAGAAACTCAGCCCTCTGACCCTCTGTGTCAGCCTCTGCGCTGCACTTGTTTGCATGACGTCAAGCCTCTGACTGGTCTCTAATGAAGTCGTTCTGCCTTCTACTGGCTGGGAAAATGCTTCTTCGACACTACTTCTCAGACTTTGGAACTGAAGACGTCTTTCCCTCTTAGAAAATCGAACTTGCCTTTAGAAGCTACTGTGCAGTCTCTGCGTCAGCTTCTCTGTGGCTCTACTGCCTCTCTATAAAAGCACTCACTGGATTTGGAAAACTTCTTCCAGCCTCACTGTCTCTGCCCCTCTCACTCTTCTTCGATCTGTGGCTCTCTTCGACAACTAACTGTTGCTACTTTGGAAATCGATTTGCCAAGAAAGCGAACTACTCAAGTGTCTTCTCCATCACCACATCGATCTCCTCTTATAATCCATTGTTGGAGCACCAACGACCAATATTAAAACTTAATCAATGGCTATGATCATCTCTGGATTGATCCATGTGAGTTTCTAGACTATTCTCACTTTATCTCAATTAATACTGATTAATTGACCATAGTCCTTAAGTTTAGACTTAGGAAATATTTAAAAAATGGTTAATAATTTAATTGAGACACTTCTAGGTGGAATTTCTAGAAACAATTTATGGATTTTGGAGATCTCATGTATTCTAGCTTCTCCACCAAATTTTGTGGCTAGAACACATCCAATGCTACACAAACTAACATAGGTGTCCCATCCTCCTATGCCAAAAGTCACTCTGGTTATGACTCTAATGCATGAGAGCCTTCACCAATTGCCTTCTCAACAAATATAGGTTGTTCTCCTTGCTCCCCATTATTGGCCTATCGCTAGGATCAACTCCTTTAGGCCTCACCACTACTTCACATCCCATGAAGCTGACCTCTAATACTCTGTCCTCCATGGCTAAAACTAAAAGGAGATTCTTTTCCAACCCTGATACAAACATCTCTTGGTTCACCTACACGATACCGCTTGAGTCCATATGAAAGTCAAATGCTACCAATGCCCTCTACTGCATACTTGTATTTGTCTCCAAGCTCTACATGTAGATCTCTAGGCTCTTTGGCCATGTTGGTGAAAATATCTCGAGATCCCATTATGTGACAAGATGCTCCACTTTCCACAAACCATACCCCTCTCGTAACGGTGCCAGAAAGGCATGACACCAAGGCAAAGTTCTTCACTCCTAACTCACCCAATAAAGTTACTTGGCTCACTTATATTGCTAAGCTACCTTTACAATTTTAGTATTTTTCAAATAAAGATATCCAAGAGCCTGCTACTACCAATCCATCATAATTTTTCTTGCTACTTTCCTAGTACTACCTATCCAATGCACTCCCTTCATGTTCAACATTCAATAATGCATTACAAATCTTGCAGTATGTCACTATTCTTAGTAGTATTTTACAATTTCACCCTCGTGTAGAAGCAACAAAATAAAAAGTTCTAAAGACGATCTTAGTGCTTCTACACAAGAATCATTACCAATAATCCCTGTGGTTGTCACACAAGAGCCAACTATGGGGAGGAGCTAATAAAAGAGAAGAAATAGGTGACACTGCACAGAACTCAACACCTTTAATCATTACGATTTTCCACAGAATAACATAAAAATGCCCCAGAGGTTTGTCACACAAGAACCAATAGTACAAAAATCAATCGAAGAAATTCTCTAGAAGTCATAGACTACTGCCCCACAAGAACCTGTAGCAAAACAAGTTGTTGTAGAAGCAGTTATCTCTCAATGTTTCAAAGATGATATCTCAAAACTAGGATGAAATTTTGATGATAGTCCTTGGCACATATTCTCAAAGATGTTTACTCAGTCTCTCCTAGTTTGCCTTCTACACAAGACTGTGTAGCCCCTTGGTGGTGTGAAAATTCCAAACCGGAATCCTATTGCAACAAATGGAAATTATTCTCCTAATTGCTAATTTAATTTAACAATTTATTTGTTGTTTTCTACGGCAAATACTGAATAAATCACATTGCAATCTACACAAATAAAACTATAGAAGAATAAACGTTGGAATAAATGCTAGCACACACACATAAAATTAACACAATTATTTTTGGACAAAAGTCCTTGGAAAAACCCAACTCGGGAAAATCGGTGCAGCAGCTGGGGGTTTTATTATTATGCAGCACTGAGAAAATTTGAGTACAACTGGATGTCGAAATACTGGCAATCCTACAGTGAAATTTTTTGGCAAACATCCAGTGAGGAATTTTCCTCACCCCACAAGGAATCTCTAGACACGACTTGCCTTCAGGAATACAACCCTCTGACTCTCTGCGTCAGTCTCTGCGCTGCTCTGCATAGCTGGCTCGACATCTAACGTCATACTAATCTCTGATGAAATCATTCTGCCTTCTACTGAATGGAAAGATGCTTCTTCGACACTTTGGGACTCCTTCTCGGCTTCTGTATCTGAAAATGTCTCTCCTCCACAGCAAATCGATTTGCCTCTAGAGACTACTGTGTTTTCCCAACGTCAGCCTCTCTGTGGCTCTTTTGCCTTTCTGCAAATGCACTTGTTGGATCTGGAATGCCTCCTCCAGCCTCACTGTCTCTGCCCCTCTCTCACTGCTTCGATCTCTGACTCTCTCTCCGGCAACTAACTGGTGCTACTTTGGAAATCGTTCTACCAAAAAATTGAACTACTGAAGTGTTTTCTCCATCACCACATCGACCTCCTCTTATAATCCTATATTGGAGCACCAACGACCAAGATTAAGACATAATCGATGGCTAGGATCATCTTTGGATCAATCCATGTGAGTTTCTAGACTATTCTCGCCTTATCTCAATTAATACTGATTAATTAACCATATTCCTTAAGTTTAGACTTAGAAAATATTTAAAAATCAGTTAATAATCTAATTAAGGCAATTCTAGGCGGAATTTCCAGAAACGATTTCTGGGTTTTGGATATCTCATGTATTCTAGCCTCTCCACAAAGTTTCGTCGCTAGAAAACATCCGATGCTACAAAAACTAACACTCCCTCTTAGGGAGGAATGTGTTCTAGTGCTGCACCTACTGCCACAACACCCTGTCTGTACATCATCTCCTGTCACGTTGTTGATGTTTAGCTACTACTACCGACCAACCACTGCCCAACTCTGATATGTGTTGCATCTGTGCTGCTGCTGACCAAACTGAATTGCTGCCAACACTGCATCTACACTGCAACTCTGTTGTTGTTCCTACAACAACATCTGCAACTGAAAGACATCCAAAACTGAACCAACTGTGTTCAGTATGATGCATTTGTCACCCGCGTCTTTGACTGCCACTAGCCTCTGCACTGTCCATTGAAGGCTCTGCGTTGCTACTGACTCAGCACTGTGCCAACTGCACTGCTGCCAACTCTGCATTGCTCTCCCCAGTATCTGACTACTACTAGTCTCTGCAACTGTCACTCTGGCATCTGACTGCATCAACTGTGATTGATCCATCCTACTACTGAATAACTTGGCCCCCCGTAGAGAGGTATTGATCCAAGAGGTGGACTCCTCAAGGACCTTGCCCAATTTGGCACACTCGAGTCTCGTACTCCTCCTCCACCTGGATCTGGTGCCCCATTATCTCCTTTCAAGTCTAGTCCCTGGCTGGGACCCTTCCTTTCTTTGCAAATCGCACTAGACAACTCGTACTTCCTCCGACACTTATTTCCCACCATTGGAAGTCGAACTGCTGCCCAGATCTGCAATCTGGCTAACTCACACAACCTACTCTAGCAATCTCGTACGGTCATCCCTACAAAGCTGCAAAATCTATGAAACTCAAAATTGGAGAAAATAAAACCGAAAATTTCCCTCTTTCTCGCTTCTCGATTGTTGGATCTTCTACTCGCACTCCCTTCTGGAGTGAGAATATCTTCTCACAACTACTGTCGATCTGCAACTGGAAAAATTAGATCTCTAAATCTCTAGATCCCCTAAGAGAAATTTTCCCTCTGCTGTGTGTGCTTTTCTTTTCTGCTCGACGTTGGTTCTGCTCTAGTGAACTACTGCAAAACCCCCTACGTCCAGCTAGAGATCTGCCCAATGAAAAAATTCTGAGCTGCTCCCTCTGCATCTGGAATCACTCGATCTAGAGAGATCGAATTTTTCTTCCCCTCACTTAGAAAAATTGAGCCTCCACAAGTACTTGACCTCCTGGAAAAGTGACTGCGCTGCCCTTGGGAATTTCGATCTGCTGCCCTTGTTGAGTAGCAAAATTCCTTCCTTTCACATCTAAGCTCTCCAGCTGATCAAGTGCGCTCTAATACCATGTGAAAATTCCAAACCGGAATCCTATTGCAGCAACTGGAAATTATTCTCCTAATTGTTAATTTAATTTAACAATTTATTTGTTGTTTTCTACGACAAATACTGAATAAATCACATTGCAATCTACACAAATAAAATTGCGGAAGAATAAGCATTGGAAGAAATGCTAGTTCACACATAAAATTAACAAAATTATTTTTGGACAAAAGTCCCTGGAAAAACCGAACTCTGGAAAACCGGAGCAGCAACTGAGAGTTTTATTATTATGCAGGAATGAGAAAATTTGAGTACAATTGGATGCTGAAATACTGGTAATCCTACAGAGAAAAATTCTGGCAAAAATCTAGTGAGGAATTTTCCTCACCCCACAGGCAATCTGTCGGCACGACTTGCCTTCAAGAATACAACCCTCTAACCCTGTGTGTTGCTCTGTGTAGCTAGCTCGATGTCTAGCCTCAGACAAATCTTTGATGAAGTTGTTCTGCCTTCTGCTGACTGGAAAGATGCTTCTCCGGCACTCTGGGACTCCTTCCTGGCCTCTGAAACTGAAAACGTCTCTCCTCCACAACAAATCAGTTTTCCTCTAAAGACTACTGCGCTGCCCCAACGTCATCCTCTTTGTGGCTCTTCTGCCTATCTGCAAATGCACTTGTTGGATCTGGAATGCCTCCTCGAGCCTCACTGTCTCTGCCCCTATCTCACTACTTCGATCTCTGACTCTCTCTCCAACAACTGATTGCTGCTACTCTGGAAATCGATATACCAAGAAATCGAATTGCTGAAGTGTTTTCTCCATCACCACATCAACCTCCTCTTATAATCCTCTATTGAAGCACCAACGACCAAGATTAAAATATAATCGATGGCTAGGATCATCTCTGGATCGATCCGTGTGAGTTTCTAGACTATTCTCGCCTTATCTCAATTAACACTGATTAATTAACCATATTCCTTAAGTTTAGACTTAGAAAATATTTAAAAATCGGTTAATAATCTAATTGAGACAGTTCTAGGTGGAATTTCCAGGAACGATTTATGGGTTTTGGATATCTCATGTACTCTAGCCTCTCCACAAAGTTCCGTGGCTAGAACACATCCGATGCTACAAAAAATAACAGGTGGCTCATCCTATTAGCATGTATGTGATCTTATTAAAAAAATTGTTATATTTAGAGAACATATACAACAATTAATCAAGAAAGAAAGAGCTAGTAAAAGCATCCCACACAATGAACAAAAGAATTGAACACAAGTTTACAAAATGAATGTTCTTTACTAAAGACACTTATCTTACAAGACAACAACAACCTTGCTAGAGGGGAGGCTAACTCTTTTTAAAATATGTTTAATAGCTAGATAAAAACTAGCTAATGACTAGTTGGACTTCTCTAGAAAATATTTTTTTATTAACATGTTGAAAGCTTGGTATTTTTCATAAGATATTACATTAAGAAATTAATTTTCCCACCCAGGGGTTGAATTGGTTCACAATGCTCAATTTGGTCCAAGATTCCTTTTGCTAGTGGTTTGGAATGGTCAAAGATAAAGAATAGTAACATAGAGTTTGCCAACATCCTTCTCTGATGTCCATGTGGTAACTTGACTTAGTCCATGAAAAATTCAACTTTCTTGGGGGAAATCGACTTGGTCATTGAGTTGTTTATTTGACTTCATAATAGCTACTTTATCGATCCTTTCCTTGAGTTCCTAGCCCAAGGTTCCCCCAATGGCTAGTTAAACTTCTCTAAATTCAAGTAGACTCTCAAACAACTAATTCGCTTGACCTTTTGCTCCATAGTAAATTCGACTTAGCCCCCACTAATTGAGATCTCCAACGCCCTAGTGAATTTGGCCAATCTACCACTTGGGTACGCTAAAACCTACCGTGATTTGAACTGGGTATGCCTCTAAATCTCCATATCCTCCACATCATCATTGTCCTTGCTACATCATCAATCCACTATGCTGGTTCTCTAATGCCTCAAGGAATTTGGAAATTCTGATTTGTGTTTTGTTCCTCTTATTTTGTATATCACTTCTGATGTAAATCATGTACCAAACTACCTAGTGCTGACCCTGTTTAGCCACCTGGAAACTTGTATGACCTGTTTGATCAACTTTAAGCAAGCCATAACTAGCCAATGCCTTCATTGTTTGGGAAAATTTTACATGGTATGGACTCCTATCATTAAGCAAAACAAACAAAGACCAAGTTGAATTTTTTACTTTCGAGACCACTTTCCATTGGGAACTCTGAACTACCTTGGGAATTGTGAAATTTGTCAATATGAGACTGCCATGCATGAGATTTGTCTGAGGGATACTGCACCAAAGCCAAGGCCACCTACAGATTCTATAGATTAAGCATGCGATAAGAGACACGGTTGGATTGACCCATACATCAATGATCACCCCTACAAAAGCAACATCCCATAAAACCATGAGTCCTAAAGTAAGCCCATTTGAGGCCCTCCAATCCTATACAGGACGAAAGGAACCCACAATGAACTTCAAGGGATTGGCCATGGTACTACCAACACAAAAAAATACAGACAACAAGTCACAAGGTCTAGGATGCCTAATACAGAGCCTCACATGTCTGTCATAATGCTTTTGACTTGTGACCTTGGGCTTACAATGGTGGTGAAATATACTACAAAATATTGTATGTACCCTTGCTAACATGAGGGGTAACATGTCCTTGCATGGGAGAACATTGCCATTAGGGATTTTGCCCAATTCTAAATTTATCCTCATCATAAAAAATTCAATCAAAATTTTGGATCAATAGGAACTCTTAACTTTTTATATTGTCAACTTGTGGCCACTGGAGAGAAGTTTTCTACAAGATTAGATGGTTCCTTAATTATGAGTCAACATCATTTATGATATGTACCTTAATGTTAATAGATTTCTACTATTAAAGTACTAAACTTTCATTATATTATATGACCATTATAATTACACTTTGGGTGGGCCTAAAGGTTAAGAAAATGTGTTTCCTCCTTAAAACTCACATGTTTGAATCTGGATGGGGGTAGGGTATGTACACCTCCATTTACTAAGTAGTCAAATTAGTGCATGGAGGGGGTCCCTTGTCTCACAAACAAAGTGGTCCCATACATCATTTGGTGTCTATTTAGGTTGTGTGACCTTAAAAATCTATTATCATTATTAATAATCTAACTTTAACAACTCTAACACTCTTATCTCAAGCCATTCTCTTGAAGTCATCATCAAGGTCAGCGTTGGTGCTTTCACAGCGGTTGACAAGGTTATAGGATCCTATGATTTTGATGTAGTTTACGATCTAATTATTTGCTTAGCCTCTGCTTGTTGTTCAAACGATAAAATCGGCGATTTTTGGAACTATTTTTTTATTTTCAAAAAATCGCGAAAAAATCGTGATCCGATCGGTAAAAATTGTGGGCCCATCAAACAACGACCCAATAAACTTGAATTTTTTTTTTTTTTTTGTCATTTTTGCAGACAGAGGGTAAGAAAGAGAGCTAAGGAGGAGGATAAGTCATCCACGAGGGCAAGAGAGGAGAAAAGTGAAGGAATTTAGCAACCCAAGCCAACAAAATTCAAGTTTGGACCAAGTTTCTTTAGAAAAATGTTTTTTCCAGGTATGGGCATCAAATTTGACCCCTTTTTTTGTTTTTTTCTTGTTCCTCCATGGGTTTCTATCACCCATGTATTTCCCATAATTTTTGTTTGCATTTGGTTTTGTTTTTTGTTTTATTGAGTGGAGAGGGTTTATTTTGGTCAAAAATGCAAAAATTTGGTTGCTAGATTATTTTATTTTTTTATTTCTTCTTGTGCCCCTAGTTCCTTTCCATTATTTTTTCTTGGGTTTCAAATTTCAATGTGTATTTTTTCCATTATTGTTGCATTGAGTTGAGGGGTTTTTTTTGTGAAAAAATCAAAATGTTGTATGTAAAATTGTAATTTTTTTGTTTTATTTTTTAACTTGCAATTTTTTTTGTGCTCTAGGTTCAAATTTCAAATTTCAAACTTCATCTTACAGTAAAACTCAAGAATTCAACAAATTTACAAACATGCCAAGGAAATTGGACCCTATATGGGAATTTGGTGAACCTGATCAGGGGTTTGACAAATAAAATTTGACTTGCAAGTTATGTGGGCACCACATGACAAGGGGGGGTATACAGATTGAAATACCACCTTGCACAAGTTTCTGGACATGAAGTAGGGCCTTGCACAAATACCAATCCAGAAATAATCCGAAGAGCCCTCAAATCATTGGAAGGAATAGAAACAACTAAACTTAGTAAGGCAGGTCTAAGGAGTCAAATAGCAGGGTGTGGAGGTGACCGTGAGAGTGGTAGTGGTTCTTCACCATTAGCATCTTCTAAACCCAACCTCGTCGCTGTCTCATCATATTTTATTCCTAGAACCACACCTGGTGCACAACCATCTATCTCGTCACTTACTAAAAAAGGAGAGAAGAAAGAAGCTGACAAGTTGTTGGACAAACTTTTTATTTGGAGTGATATTTCTTTCAGTGTTGCCACGAACAATTCATTTTACCAGAATGCTATTGATGCTATCACTGTTGTTGGCCCAGGATACAAAGCCCCTTCATATGATGACTATAGAGGGCGCATTCTTCAAAATGAAAAGGTTGACTGCACTAAGAGATTGGAGGAGTTAAGGGCATCATGGGAAGTCACAGGATGCACTGTGATGTCAGATGGTTGGATTGATCAAAAGGGTAAAATCTTTATTAACTTCTTAGTCAGCTGTCCCAAGGGGACAACGTTTATGAAATCTGTTGATGCATCTGCACATGTCAAAGATGCACGATTATTATGTGATTTATTGGATGTGTTCGTTCTGGAGGTGGGTCCACAAAATGTTGTCCAAATCATAACGGACAACGCTGCAAATAATGTTGTTGATGGAAATATGCTTATGGAGAGACATCCTAGCTTTTTTTAGACACCTTGTGCTGCACACTGCATTGATTTGATGTTGGAGGACATAGGAAAAATTTCTTTTGTCAAAGATATTGTTGAATCATCAAAGAGCATTACAAAATTGATATATAATCATGTATCTGTGCTTCATTTGATGAGAATATTCACCAACAAGGAGTTGGTGCGCCCTGCCATTACACAGTTTTCCACCAGTTTCATATCTCTTCAATCCCTCCTGAATTCTATGTGGGATTTGAAGAGAATGTTTCTTTCAGAGGAGTGGCGTGATTCGACATACAGTCGCAAACCAGAGGGAGAGGCCATATGCAGGTTGGTTTCATATCTGGAAAGCTTCTGGGCGGGAGTGCAAGAGGTGTGCAACATTACTAAAACTTTGGTAAAGGTTCTTAGGTTAGTTGATGGAGAGAAGCTTGCAAAGGGCTACTTGTATGAGGCCATGGATAGGGCCAAAGAAGCCATTCAAAGCTAATATGAAGATAAGGGTGATGAAGGGTTTCAAAAACAACTTCTTGTATGGGAAGTAATTGATGAACGATGGAACAACACACTCCATCGTCCCATTCATGTTGTAGGGATCTTCTTAAACCCCGAATTTGCTTACTCATGTGGTTTCTTATTTGATGCTGAGGTCATGGATGGCTTTTTCACTTGTGTTCAGAAGATGGTGTTATTTCCATCAGAACGTGCAGATATCTCCAAAGAAATGGACATATACAGAATGACAGGCGACACATTGAGTTTTGACATGGTTGTCCAGGATAGGACTACTAAAATGCTAGGTAAGATTTAGCTTGTTTCAAAATTCGTTGTCTCTTCAAGTTCACAACTTCATACTTTGCTTCAAATTTCAATTTTCGAATTTTCATTATTTTAAAATTTTTCTTATGTTTGTAACTTTATAAGTTTATCTTATTTGTTGTAGATGCATGGTGAAGGAGCTATGGTGGCAAAATACCAAAACTCCAAAATCTTGCCATTAGAATGCTCAACCAAACATGTAGCTCTTCAGGATGCGAGCACAACTGGAGTGTATTTGAAAAAATGCACACCAAAAAGCACAACAGGTTAAAAACTTAAAATATTCCAACTGATTTTTTGAATTCATTAAATATATTTTTTATAATTATTAATTTATTATTTGTAATATATATTATATAATTTATTAATTTATAACCCTTGTACAGGTTGGAGTCCCAGTGCCTCAATGACTTGGTTTACGTCTACTACAATCTTAGATTGTGGGTGAGACAACTTGAGAGGACACCTGATATGGAGGTCGTCTCTTTAGATGCGATTGACACCACTGCTGCATCGAGGGTTGAGGCCGAGAGGACCAAAGTCAACGCTGGTCAAACCTGCCCAGAAACCCTAACTGCAGAAAATTGCTGCAGTAAATTTTGTCCTTCAACTATAGTAGATTTCATCCTTCTTCTCATGTGGGAGATGAAACTGCTTCTCAATTGCTTGTAGATAATTAGAGAAGAAGATGTGTGATGAGATGAGTGAAAAGCTCTCCAACGTTGACTATATTTATATCCATCATTGAGGTGTGTGACACATCTGTTGGGGGTGTAAAACCTTAAGGCCGACCTGCACTTAAATTTATTATAAATAATAAATTCAAAATAAATGTTCTGCTCATCATATTAAAATCAATTTTATATCGATTTTACACCTCTTTGAAAGAGGAATCCAATACAAATATTGGAATCTTCATCTGAGCATCACAAGATGGAGTTTGGACCTAGTTGTCCAAATTTAACACTCCCTCTCAACTAGGGAGAACTCCATCCACCAGTGCAATCAAACATCGTGCGTCATCCCACCGTAACTTGCTTTGTTGGCCTCTTTATTTCAGAACAGAAGTGGGTCAGTCACAAAGACATCATCCCCTGGCTGACAAATTCAGCCCAGAGGTCCGAAACCTCTATCGGACTCACAAAGAGTCTCCAACCAACCCGAAGTTGGTTCATCTGACCCGAAGTCAGGCGGAGGTCCGAGACCTCACTAGACTTGATCCCAGATCAAGTGGTTGGACCATGCCATCCTAGATAGAGAGTACGACAATCTCTGATGCGTCCATCAGTCTTTGCTACTGGTCTCTAGCTTTTCCCATCTCATTGGCCAAATGAGAGGTACTTCCCATGAGCCCTGAACTCAATGGGTAGGATGCATACGGGGCACAGATAATGAGAGGTGAACCAACTCAATAATCACAGCGGTGGGGTCCAAGCACACCAACAAGATTTGGCAAGCCTATCCTTGTGGTTGCTCATAGCTCCGAGAAGCTGTCCCCAAAGCCCCCCAGAGCTCCTCAAGCTCATCGTCCAACAGGACCCACATCATAGGGTCGTTCCACGATACCAAGTCTCTCACGGAAGGTTAGGAACTTGACCTTCCCCAGGGGCTTAGTGAGAATATCCGCGACCTGCTCATCAGTTCCTATATGATCGAGCCTTACGGCGCCTCGCTGTACCATATCCCGGATAAAGTGGTACCTGATATCAATATGCTTGGATCTGTCGTGGAACACAGGATTCTCAGTCATACGAATCCCACTCTGGTTATCACAGAGTATCACAGTGGTATCTAGCACATGTCCAAACAGCTCACTAAAGAGCTTTCGCAACCAAACTGCTTCACAACAGGCCATACTTGCTGCAATGTATTCGGCCTCAGCAGTGCTCAAAGCCACCGACTTCTGCTTCCTGCTCATCCATGAGATCGAAGCAAAACAAAGATTGAAGCAGCATCCCGATGTGCTCTTACGATCCACCACACTGCCAGCCCAATCGGCATCAGTATATCCACGGAGTGTCACACTCCCGGCAGTGTATCTCAGCCCATGGTTTATCGTGCCCCGAAGATATCTCAGAAGATTCTTGGCACCAACCTAGTGAAAATGATGAGGCTCAACCATCCGTTGACTCAAAGTGTTCACTGCAAAACATATATCCGGTCGGGTGTTCACTAAGAACATCAAAGCTCCTATGAGTTGACGATACTCAATAGGATTGGCCAATACTTCTGCCCAAGAGCCGCCACCAACTTCTTGAAGTTGAGTTCCATCGGTGTCGACACGGACTTACAGTCCACCATTCCAAATCTTTCCAGAAGCTTCACAATGTATTTTCCTTGAGAAAGGAAAATCTCACCAGGTCTCTGCCAGACCTCCAGGCCTAGGAAGTAGTGCATCATTCCTAGGTCCTTCATCTCGAACTCAGCAGCGAGCTCCCTCTTACATTGATGAATGAGAGGGTCAGCACCAGTCAGGAAGAGGTCATCCACATACAGCACTAGAATGAGAGGCTTCCCCCGCACAACCTTGAAGTAAAGGTTGGATCAACATTACTTCGAGTGAAGCCCAGCTTCATCAAGTAGCTATCTATCCTCTCGTACCAAGCTCTGGGTGCTTGCTTCAACCCATAGAGGGCTTTCTTCAACCCGCAGACATGAGTGTCCCGATCCTGGACTTCAAACCCCAGAGGTTGTTCTACATACACCTCTTCTTTTATTGCACCATGCAGAAAAGCGGTCTTGACATCCATCTGATGAAGACTCCATCCTTGCGTAGCAGCAAGGGCTATGATTGATCGAATGGTGGTATATCGTGCCACATGTGCAAATATGTCATCATAATCTATTCCTTCCTTTTGAGAGAAGCCACGGGCAACAAATCTTGCCTTGAACTTTTCAGCACTTCCATCAGATCCATGCTTGATCTTGTAGAGCCATTTTACGGTGACAACTGATTTGTCCTTCGGTCTTGGAACCACATCCCAGACATCATTCTTCATTATGGACTCATATTCTTCGTGCATAGCATCCTTCCAGACTTGATGCTTTACGGCTTCCTCAAAAGATCCAGGTTCATATTGTACAATAGTACTCATGGCAGCTAGATACCCTTGGTATCTACACGGCTTCTTGCTTTCTCGGAATGTCCCCCTTGGGGCAGCATGACCCTCAGCATCTTCGAGGGTGTCCCCGAGCCATGATGGTCTCTTTCCCAGTGAAGGAGATGGATCAATAGGGTTCATTGGTCCTTCAATATCAGGCATTGTCTCATTCTGCGGTTCTTCTTGATTTCCAGGCCTTTCTTCATGATTTTCTTCAGATCTTGGAAGATCTACTACTTTCTTCAGGGAAGCATCTTCGTCAAAAGTGACATCATGGCATATCTCTACTTCCCTTTGACCAGGTACATAGACTCTATAGGCCTTAGAGGTTTCGCTGTAGCCCACAAACATTCATTTCTTCCCAGAAGCATCCAGCTTACTTCTCTTTTCTTTTGGCACATGAAAATAAACAGGACATCCAAAAATTCTAAAATGTGAGACGTCAAGTTTCTTACCGGTGAAAACCTCTTTGGGAGTTTTGGAGTCCAGGGCGGAATGAGGGCATCGGTTTTGAATGTATACAACAGTATTTGTAGCTTCTCCCTACAGAAACTTTGGTAGACCCTGGTCACATAGCATGGCACGAGCAGCTTCCACAATGGTCCTGTTCTTTCATTCAGCAACGCCATTCTGCTCAGGAGTATAAGCAGTAGTAGTCTCCCTCTTAATGTCAGCTTCTCTGCAAAAGTCCTTGAACTCATTTGACTCATATTCAGTGCCATTGTCGGTCCTCAAAATCTTGATCTTCTTCCCTGTCATATTTTCCACCAAGGCTTTGAAGGTACGGAACCACATGAAAGCCTCATCCTTCTTTTTCAAGAAGTATATCCAGGTTTTGCAGGAGAAGTCATCAGTGAATGTCATATAGTAAGAACATCCTCCCAGGGATGTCACGGGTAGCATACCAGATAGATCAGAATGGACCAGTTGCAAAATATCAGATGTCTTTGTGACACTTGAGGGAAAAGGTCCCCTTGTATGCTTTCCTTCGACACAACCCTTACATACACCTTCATGATTATTTCCAAAATCGGGCATCCCTGTCACCACCTTCCTTGCTTCGGGAAGGGCCTTGTAATGAAGGTGTCCAAACCTCCAGTGCCATAGTTCAGTTTGTCGGATAGTATCACATGTCATAACTCCCAGTGGACTTCCTTCAACCTGGTAGAGTGTTCCAACTCTAAAACCAATCACGATAGCTTCCTTGAGATTCTTCTTCCACATGTGCACATTTCCATCAGTGAATGCCACATTGAAACCTTTGTCTTCCATGGCTGATATAGACACAAGGTTCTTCTTCAATTTTGGTACATAGAGTACATCCCGCAAATGTAGGACTTGTCCTTGAGACAAGTGAGGGTCACAAATTCTGGTTCCTCTCATCAGATATGTGGCATTATCTCCCAAGGATAAGAATAATTTCCGCATTAGTATCCTTCTCAACCATGTCGTAAAGTGCTTCCTTGCCCGGATGGTTCGAGGCACCTCTATCTATCAGCCAGACATCCATAGTGTCGAGTGGGGATGCAGCAGAGAGGGTATATACAAGAATGTATTCATTTCTTTTATCAACAACATTTGACTCCTCATACCTGGAGTTTCTAGACCTTTTGAAAGGTTGATTGTTTCCGCCAAAGGGAGCCTTCCTCTTTCCTTTGGACCTGTTGTTTCTTTGATTTCCATTCCTCCGGTTGTTGTTGTTGTCATCACTATCAGGAGAATCCTTCTTGAAAGGACATTCTCTAGCATAGTGACCAGGCCTATGACAAGTGAAACAATTGCCCTTCTTTCCTTGGGCCCCTGCTCTTCCTTTGTTCTTAGGACCACCAGAATTCTTCTTTCTAGAATGAGCACTGTAGGCAGCATTTCTGTCATTTTCGTATTCCTTCATTCTTGTCTCTTCTTGCATGCATCTTGACAGTAGCTCGTCAAAGTTAGGAATTGTATTATTATTGAGAATGGTAGTGTTGAATACTTGCCATTCATATGAGAGCCCTCCAAGTGCGATGAGTACCATCTCACGATCGGCTATTGTCTCCCCAATAGCCAGCAGATTGTTCCTGATCTCGGTCAATTTCAGAAAGTATGTTTGGACAGACTCATCCCTGCCTTTCTTCAGATTCTTCAATTGATTATTGAAGAATAGCACGGTTTTCCAATTTGAGATCTAATATCATCTTCCAAGCATGGAAGTCATCCCTTCCAGTCAGCTTGTCATCCTCCTTGAAGCCATAACTTGTGGAACTCATTTTTCTCAGTTGGTGATTGCTATAAGTTAGGGCTTGTCTTCACCTCAGCTCCGATACCATGTAAAGTTTTGTAGATGTTTTATGCTTGATGCAATTTTACTTTTATAACAGCAATCACATAAATAGTTAAGTAAAATGCTGATAGAACATACTAGTGGATCTATAGAAGACAAACCAGAAACAGGAGAATGTGTTGGTGCGTTACGGCGATCAGCAGGATGCTTCAACCAGCAAAGTCTTCTTGGTCGGCCAACCCAAAATGTGTCACAACAGTGCTCAAATCAATTATCCAGTCAACTCAAAGTCAACCACAGAAAAGTCAACGCAGTCCAGAAAAAGTCAACGCAGTGCAGCAACAAGAAAGTCAACGCAACTCCAACTTCGGTCTAACTGTTTGACTACTAAAGCAATGAGTACGGCCTAATAAAATCGAACTCTGAAATTTCAGTTTCAACCAGAAAGATTCATGACCACACTTTCATATCGAATCTGTCTAAAAACTTTAACCTAAAATTTGCTGCGGTAAATTTCGTCCTTTAGCTGCAGTAGATTTCGTCCTTCTTCTCACGTGGGAGATGAAACTGCTTCTCAAATGCTGGTAGATAATTAGAGGAGAAGATGTGTGATGAGATGAGTGAAAAGCTCTCCAACGTTGACTGTATTTATATCCATCATTGAGGTGTGTGACACATCTGCTAGGGGTGTAAAACCTTAAGGCCGACCTGCACTTAAATTTATTATAAATAATAAATTGAAAATAAATGTTCTGCTCATCAGATTAAAATCAATTTTATATCGATTTTACACCTCTCCGAAAGAGGAATCCAATACAAATATTGGAATCTTCATCTGAGCATCACAAGATGGAGTTTGGACCTGGTTGTCCAAATTTAACAATGACCGATGGAACAACACACTCTATCGTCCCATTCATGCTGCAGGGATCTTCCTGAACCCCGAATTTGCTTACTCGTGTAGTTTATTATTTGATGTTGAGGTCATGGATGGCTTTTTCACTTGTGTTGAGAAGATGGTGCCATCTCCATCAGAACGGGAAGATGTATCCAAAGAAATGGAGGTATACAGAATGGCAGGTGGCACGTTGAGCTTTGACATGGTTGTCCAAGATAGGACTACTAAAATGTCAAGTAAGATTTTGTTTGTTTCAAAATTCATTGTCTCGTCAAGTTCATGAATCATAACTCCATACTTTGCTTCACCTTTCAATTTTCAAATTTTCATTATTTTAAAATTTTTCTTATGTTCGTAACTTTATAAGTTTATCTTATTTGTTGTAACTTGTAACTTGTAGATACATGGTGGAGGAGCTACATTGGTATATTACCAAAACTCCAAAATCCTGCCATTAAAATACTCAGCCAAACATGTAGCTCTTTAGGATGTGAGCGCAACTAGAGTGTATTTGAAAAAATACACACCAAAAAGTGCAACAGGTTAAAAACCTAAAATATTCCAACTGATTTTTTGAATTCCTTAAATAATTTTTTTTATAATTATTAATTTATTATTTATAGTATATATTTTTAATTTATTAATTTATAACCCTTGTACAGGTTGAAGTCTCAGCGCCTCAATGACATGGTTTACGTCTACTACAATCTTAGATTGTGGGTGAGACAACTTGAGAGGACACCTAATATGAAGGCCATCTCTTTAGATGTGATTGACACCACTGTTGAATGGAGGGTTGAGGCTGAGAGGTCTATCATAGAGTCAGCCCCTGATTGGATAGAGTAGGAAGTAGTGGAGGGGGAGGAGGATGAGGAAGAGGAGCAGTCGCAGTAGGAGCAGGAGGAGGAGGTGACACCACCTACCCCTGCTACCGATAGAGGACATGGTCTGCCTCTTTTAGCTCCTGGTGCTTCAGGTTCTAGAGCACAACAGAGTCCATTGCCAACCCCGCCAGCTTCTTCATCTAGAGGGAAAGTTGTTACATTTTACCGCAAGAGCGGCAGAGGAAATCAGTAATATAGGTTATATGGTGCATTCATTTGTATATGACATTATGACTCATGATATGAGATATATTATTGCATTTTTTGTTGATATTTTGAGGCTGAGTTGAGACTCAAGACTTAGTATTCAAGATATGATTCAATTTTATGTGTGATGTAGCACTAGACATGATATTACACATCTTATATATTAGTTTTTTTTTCATATTTGTGTGTCAATGCATTTATTTTATGTTGTGGATGCTTTAGATATTAAAAAAAAAAAATTTAAAATGAATATTTTTGTATGTGCCGATTTTTTCCCGATTTTTACGATTTTTTCTCCTCGCCGATTTAATCCCGATCGCGATGTTCGCAACATTGGGTACTGCCTTTGATTCCAATTGTTGGAAATATTGAGAGGGGTGGTGAATCAGTGTTTCCTTTCAATTGTTAAATTATGTCAGCTAAGAACATTAAACCAAAACACAAGATGTACAACAAAAGAATAATCATATTAATAAAATGATGAGGACTCCAATCCTCAAGTTCCAGTATGTACAATAAAACATATCTCTTTCGAAGATCCAACCCTAAATAAAGACTCCAATCTTCAATCTCAAACCAGACTCCAACGTGTACAATCCAAGCTCCAACTTGGTCTTTGAGGACTCCAATTCTCTCAACAATTCAGGGTCCAACTTGGTTTTCCACAAGGCTCCAACCTTGTGTGAAGACTCCAATCTTCTAATGCTCCAACCCTCTTAATCTGCTTCAATTCTTCAATGTGGCTTCAATGCTTCAAGACTTCCAATATCTTCTTCAACAAGTCCTATAAAATATCTTTAACAAAGGCTTCAATGATGTCTATAAAGGGTCTTCACAATTAGCTTCAACATGCCTTCCAAATCAACCCCATGAGATAGCTTCAATATAGTTGTAAGATGTCTTCAATAAATGCTTCTAGATGGCTTCCAAGATACTTCAAGGTGTTCACCAAGGATTTCCTCAAGGATAATTCACTCAACATGTATGTTTCAATAATTATTTTCTTCAACAAGGCATCCAAGAAATCTCTCCAACAATGCTTCAAAAATCTTCAAGGGGGTTTCTAATATGCTTCAAGATCCAATTTAGTTTTTGAAAGGCTTCAATATTCAAAGAAAGAGAGTCAAAGAATTTTCACATCTTTACAATAAATACTTCAGAATTCTTCAATGATAGGTACAGTATCATCCAAGGTCAATCATCAATTTAGGGCTACTACACTTGAAGACTCCAAATAGGTTCCAAGACTTTTCCAATAAGGTTTTCAATAAGGATTTACAAGGAATGTCTTCAACAATCCTCAATGCTTCAAAATGTCTTCAATAGTCCATGCAAGATACTTCAAAGATGCTTTCAATCCTGCCTTCACCATTGTCACTAGGTTGTTCCAAAAGATGTCTCTAAACAAGGCTTGAACAATGCTTCAAATATTGTTCTTCAAAGACTGCCTCTAATCAAGGAATTGGCCCGACAACCATAGACAGCATAAATCTGCTTTCAAAGCGTCTATCAAAGTCAATAGAAGATTGCTTCAAGTTATGGTCAACGTACAAGGCAGAATACCCTTCTTAGCTTTAGGTATGTGATCTGCTTAAAGGAGAGTGGAATTCTAACTTAAGGGTCAGAATACCACAATAAAAAAAAAGGCTGAGTTACAAAGATTACAGAGGGTCGAATTGCAGGGATTACAGTCACAGGACGAGGTCAATTATAGTCCTATACTCTTGCCTCAGAATTGAACTTACAGGATGAAATTCAAACTATCAAAAAGCCTGAGTATTAGGCCAAATCTTGTATCATGAGGAGGACGAAATAGGCTCAAAAAATAGTTCTTGTTATGCTCTGAAAGATGCCATAAAAGAAGTTTAATCCCCGTAGAAGAATCACCAAGAAACTTTTTAACCCAACCCAGGATTATAAACTGAAACAATGCTCCTTCAATTCACTTTGGAATTCATGAGTTATGAACCAACATCCTCTTTTCCACAAGTTTGAAGTGCCTCAGATCGAAACTCTTCTTGTTGTGTTTCACTGAATGGATGGTGAAAATGAAGAGTTGTGGTTTGGAAGTATACAAATTAACCTCCTTCTGAAACGACATATCATTTGACCATGGAGCCAACCTGACTGTAATTGGAGCCGACCTATGCATCAATTTTTTTATTTAAATTTGTTTTTATTTCTTTGTGAAGGAAATGTTAGATGGCCATTGCTATATGTGATAGCCACAATTATCGCAGTGCTTTACTCTTTTTCCCACAGTATGACTGTAGAAATTTGATAACCCAACCCTAGTTTTCAGTTTCTCCTTATTTCTCCCATATCGTTAAATGCCCATTCCCATAGCCATACATTCAACAAGCTGGAGAAAATAAATATTTTCTGAAAACACTAATTCCAGTAATTTCACAACGCTGAGATGCAGAAATAAAAACTCAAAAAATAAATCAGCCCCACACAAAATTTTGACACGCTGATTTTTGGTCAACTTGACCCTGGAAAAACCCCCTACAACTCTTGGGGAAAACCAATTCGAAAGCTTCTTCTTATTTCTAGAAAATGCTTTTACAGAGAAGTGAAATTTACAGGAAAAATTCTAGCGAACAAAGTATGGACTTATCTTGTTTTCCGTGCTTGCCTATGCCTCAAAAAACGTGCCAAAACAGAAAAAATTCAAAACAAAAATTTATTACAGCAAATGACAGTCTTGGAAATCATGTTGAGTACTTAGCTATACAGTCGTACAGACTGTATGGAAAAAATATAGCAAGCTGCCTCCTCGAAATCTGTGCTAGCTGCCTCAAAAATCGTGCACATCCACCTTGGAATTCGTACCTTTAGCTGTTGTACCTTTTCCTCGATTTTTGTGTTGTCCCTCTCCTCGAAAAATGTACCTCAAGCTGTTGTACACTCTGTTGCCTGGAAATCTGTGCTATTATACGGCCTTGCTGCCTTGAAATTCGTGCAGCCTCTTGCTGCCTCGAAAAACATGCAACCCCTTGATGTTGTACGGACTGTTGAACCTGCTTCTCCTTCACCTTCTCAAGCTCAAACCAGAAAAATGTCTCCAGCTCTCTTCCTCCTCCTCTCTCAATCTGTTCATGAAAAAATGAATGACCTTTTCCCTCATTTTCCTCCTTTAACCTAACCCTAAGTGACTTTTGGGGAATCCCTAAATCCAATGGCTGAGATAGCTTTAGATCTAAGGCTGAGATTAAATGCTCATTTAAATTGCACTTTCTATTTTTTAATTCACCCCACTTTAATAAAGACCCACTTAGTCATTTATTTCCAAAGTCACTTTTCACTTTTTAATTTCACATTGACTTTATTAAAGTCACTTTAAAATTAGACTTTAGTAACTTTATCACTTAAAGTCATTTTTTAATTAGATTTGATTTTATAACTTTATAAAGTCACTTTAGGAGAAAAAATAAATTCTTTTGGACACTTTTCCCTAGGCCAAAGATCAAAGCCTTGGGAAACCACCTGTCCTCTAGTAACCAAATTTCAACAATGACATCTCATCTCGCTCAGCAAAGGAAAATAAATCGCTCAGGGGTCAAATAGGGCAATTTCTTTAAGGAAACCTAGCAAAATTAATCGCTCAAACTTTTATCAAATTATTACAACATACACATATCAGTGTAAAGTACAATACGAAGTCATCAAAGGCAACAATGGCAAACCTTCAATTTCCAGCGTTAACCAATCAGGGACTTTAACCATTCCACAGTATCCATGTATCATTTGAGATTTTGACCTTGTTTGGCTTTAAACCCTGTTTGGCCCTCCCTTTGACATCAATGACAATATCTCAACACAGAGAAGGGTGCGTGATCCCCTCAAGGTGCCATGTATAGCCTCCAAAGGTTCTGCAACATTTGTAGATTATTCACGAACCTCTCCAAAGATATAGGTCAACTCCGTTAGGACTCTTCCAATGTGGACGTAGGGATCCTCAAGGTAAAAACATTCTCTATGTCATGATTGAAACATTTGCAAGGGGTCAAATTGACTTTGATAATGTCCTCCTCAAAAGACATGCTTAAAGCCTCAAAATATGGTGGGGTAGTATCCCAAGCAAGCAATGTGCTAGAGTTTATCCTCCAAAGGTGATGTGACCTCATGAAGTGGGTAAATAAGGCCCAAAAGTTGGACAGCCCTTTGAAATCAGCTCACAAATCTCCATGTTGTGTCCACCTCATCATAATGATAAAACATATTCTATAGGTCATGGAATGACCCCTCCACATCATACTATGCTCAATAAATAAAATAAAATAAAATAAAATTCTTATAGATGGGGATGAGCCCTACAAGCCAACAACCAATTCCACAAACGAGGCCTTCATGGTAAAGTCATCTTCTAAGCAAGAAATAATTCAATGTCAATCCTCCTTTCATGGAATGTCCATCCTCGTGAGTCAAGATTACACAAGATGTGGACAGCTTCATCAAACAATGTCCATTAATCCTCAAAATATGCATCCAAAGTATGACCAATTCCTTACATCAACAAGGAGACTTCATAAGTAATGGAAAGTACACTTCCACCTCACCACATGTCATGCAAACACACCATGGTTGTCATAACACCCCCACGTTATGGGTCAGCCCTCTAAATAAGTGCAAATTAGCTCATAAAGTAACCAATGAAGAGGGCATTCAAGGATCCTCCACATGACATGCGATAGGATTGTCCATGCATGCACAAATACTCCACAAATGCCTCATAAAGGGTGATCAATGTCCCAGGGTACGTTAGCTACCTCGGAAAATGTGAAAATGCCTAAAATTCAGAATGAAGTAAACTCTGTCAAAATGAGGGGGTAACAATTAAATGGTGTTAGGGTAATCTTATGTTTTCTATCAAGAACTCACTGTTGGATTAATGGAATGATTATTTGAAAATTTCTTTTGCTGTGAATATCCATCATAATCATGAACAAAACCGTCATATAACCTAACACGATTCACTGCTGGTGCATTGCTTAAGTTTTGGATCTTGTCGTTAATGTTTAGGAACATGCATATACATCATCGAATGAGAGATACTACATTGAATTGTGATGATAATCTGCTACACAATATGCTTGAATGTTGATGAATAGAATGTCTCTCGAACACTGCTTAATTATCCACTGTTTGCATCCCCTTGATCTATTGACAGCATTAAGGGTATCTGAAACAATTGTGGAATATTCAAATATGTAAAGTAACTCTTTGCATATTATATATGATCTGTGGATTTTGTTCCATGAACATGAGCACGTAATTCGTAACTCATCTCAAACATAACTTCCGGTCCATGCTTTATTGATATGACAAATTATTTTATGAACACTTGAATTCTTCTTGAACAAGACCCTTTCATATTTCCAATCAGTGCATTGGATAAATTGTTATTTACCTAAATTCAGTATCATTCAAACTTACCCATTCTGGTAACTTGGTGTTTACACCATCTTTTGAGATCAAACTGCCTGGGTCCAGCCCAACTAGAGGAGTTCGCCCTTTCTATTACTCAA